>JAOWBW010000568.1:325377-627384 GCA_026119855.1 Campanula takesimana | reverse complement strand
TCTCAAGAAGAAAGATCTTAATGATCAAAGCTTCAAAAGGTGTGTGTGTGTTCAGAAATTCTGGGCTCTATGAATCTATGAGATGAAGAGCACGAAGAATTCTGGTGATTTAAGGCTTAGGATCTGGGCAGGAGTTTGAAGGTATGAAGGTTGAAGGTTGATCTGAATCTGTGAATAGTAAGCAGCAATCTTCAGAACTTCAAGGATATTTAAGCACAAACTCTAGCAACTTGGAAATGAAGATGAGCTGGCTTATTTATAGCTGAGAGCTTGAATATAGCCGTTGGAGCTCTGGCAAGGACGATGAGCTGTACAATATGATTGGTGCGCATGTGTCCTTTATAGCGTTGGAGCTCTAATCAAAGTTGATGACTGGCACAATATGATTGGTGCGCAGGTATATAGAGCCGTTGGAGACTGAGCATGAAGACCAAATTCAAAAAGCTTCTTCTAGAAGGTTGACAGCTGTCTTTATTTGAATATATCTCTTGAGCGCGTCTCCACCGTTGGATCTGCTAAGTGTGCTTGTTTTGTCGTTTCTGCACACCTTAACACTCTTAAAAGCGTACATCTTCAAAGCGTTTTCCAAGTTAGGTGATCTGAATGGATTGAACTGAGGAAAATGCTGCGCAGGATGATTCCTGCGCAGTGGAGTCCTGCGCAGCGAAGTCCTGCGCAGTAACCACTGACACTTGGATCTTCATTCCTTTCGCTTCAAGTCCTGTGATCTAAGCCTATACTATAAAATGGACTAAGCTAAAATTGAAGTTATAAAACTTCTTACATAGGGTCCTAAAGTCCATAAAAATTAATAGGTGATGGTATCAATCAATTCTAACGAAATAGGAGGGTTCAAGAAGTAAGCATACCCAACATCTCCCCCTAAATGATGATGCCATTACCTACTATAACAAAGGCAATTCATTGTACTTGATAATAACATGTCCATAAAGATATGAATAGCAAATCATGCCTCAGTCAATGCACACACTCGCCAATGTCATAGATTTCTAGTCTATCCAAAAGATTAGCTTACAAAAAGGAAAGACAGAAGTATCATTCAGCGCATACAAATGATATGAGTTTTAGTTTTAAGTATGCGTTTAAACTGAATGTTTAAACATTATGCGTTGAGAATATGAGCAGTTAAGATTATGCGCATGGGTTGAAATAATGCAATCATTGTTTCCACAAACAAGGAGTTTGAATTTGAACAAGGTTTTGGAAACACATGATGCGATTTTTCTCATTAAAACTTGAAATGTAAAGAGTTGCAGATTACAAGTTTGAATAGAAAAAACACAAAAAATATGCGCACAAAAGAAATACTTTGCGCAAAACAAAAAATTACATAGAACCTAGTCTATGTTGATCCGGTGCAAGGCTTCACATAGCTCATTCTGCAGACTGTTGAACTTATTCATAAGTTCAATCTTCAGTTCTTGAAATCTTTCTCTGAACGCTACGCCTCACCGACATAGGTAGCCATTCCTCTGCGCATATCTGCGTTATCTTCTCGCAGCTCTCGGAAGTTGGCTCTATACTGCACTTGATGTCCCGTCATCTGATTAAAATAAGACTGCTCAGCAGCTTCAATAGTGTTGATGACGGTGGCCTGCGTTGCTTCGAGTCTTTGGTCTGTGTGGAGGCGCTGAGTGTTCACGCTGGCTTTAATATCGAACATGGCTTGATCCATCGTAGCGTTGAACCCATCAGCTAAATCAGTCATCGCTTGAGTTATACACTCCCTGACACTTTCCATATTAAGCGAATTGGCATGCGCAGGACCGGGACCTTGTTCCAATCTCTCCAACATCATCGCTTCCATCCCAGCAAATCCTTCATGTAACCCGTCAGCTAGGCTCTTGCGCAGACGCTTAAGCAGTCCTATAAACCCATCATTGATAGCGGTATAGGTGCAGACGTTTTCAAGCATCCCAGCTATTGACTTTAAAGAGTCCAGGACCATTTGGTCTAATGCATCAGGAACGCGTTGCGCAGAGGGGCCGGCGGAGGTACTTGCCGGGCCGGTGGAGGTACTTGCCTTTGATATATTCTCCCCCTTAATGGCAGCAATCTCTAAACGCTGCGCATCAAGTTGCTCTTGGATAGCTGACTGCGCAGTAATGAGCTGAGTCATTTGGGACTGCGCAGCAACCTGGTTGACTTGAATAGTATTGAGAGCCTGGAGAATTTGGCGAAGATCAGCGGAGGAAAATAGAGAGGAAGTAGATACTGTAGGAACGGAAGGAATAGCTTGAACAGGAGGAGGAGAGACTTTGGGAGGAGAGTGCGTTGGAGAAGGTTGTTTGGGAGAGAGATGAATAGGAGCAGCAGCAGGAGACCTATGTAGAGATGAGTGCGTGCTGCTGCTATCTGTATCAGTTGAGCGCACATCCCCTTCCTTTTCTCCTTCAGGATTAACAGGAGCTTGCGGCGTAGCATCATCGCCCTGCGCAGACTTGGTAACCTCATCCGCATCCTCATCTTCCAAGTCCAAATCATCATGAAGGACAGAGGTGCCAGGTTGAGTATTTCCAATCGGAATATTGAGGCGCTGGAAGGCACTTGATGATGGTTCAATACAAGGAGGAGCGGCAGCTTTTGGCTGTCCTTTCGCAGTGCTGCGCACAACCTGTTTCTTGCGCGGAGTTCGAGGAGGATCCTTGGCAGGTGCAGCAGCAGCGGTCTTTGCAGGCGTACCGGAGGCGGGAAAAGCTTCATCCATCCAATCATCACTATCTCCTGGACCCTGAGCAGGAGGGGCGTCAGCAGCCTTTGGATCTTGCTCCCCCTGCGCTGTATCATCAGCAGCATCAGCAGCAGTCTCATCCATTCGAGACTCGCTGTCTTCTTCAATCATAGCAGCCGCAGGAGGAAGTCTGGTAAAAGCAGGCTTTTTCTTGGTTTTGGCAGGAGAGGGAGCAGGCGCAGGAGGATCTTTGCGCTTCTTTGAAGGTTTGGGAGCAGGTGGCGGTAAATCAGATCCAATTTTAATGCCAGCAGTTGATCTGACATTTGGGATTTCATTCACTTTTTCTGGCATAGGTTCTGCAATACCTTTGCCTTTGCGCTTTGCCTGCGCAGCAGCAGTTTCAGGTTCAGTAGGCGCAGTGGCCTTCGATGGCTGCGCGGCAGTGTTCTTTGCTTTGGGTTGAGGGGCTCCATCATCATCACTATCAACCCAATCTTCTTTGTCTGGGCTGGTGTCCTTGTTCCAAATCTTGCGATAATCACTGCGACCAATTTCATTTCGCAGAGAGTAGAGGTGAGAGATGGAATATGTCTTGGTGCAGGGGACTTTGAGATCAGGACGCTTTTGCACGAAGGTGCGCAGCTCAGAGACATTCATCAGAAATTTGGATAAGAGCCTACAGTGAGTTCTGTACTTGGCTACTTTCTTGTCCATGCGCTTGTCATAGCTCTCCGATGCGTCCCATAGCTCATCAAAAAGAACAGAGGACCAGTCTAAAGCATCGCCATTATAGACCGCAGCAGAATAAGCCCACTGCTTGGAAATGAACTTGCCCTTATTTCCATTTTTGCAGTTTACGGAGTCGCCAATAATGGTGCAAAGGTGATACATTACCTCACCAAACTCCTTGCGATCATGAACGCTCCACTTCTTAACCAGAGAAGGTTCCCCAACCAGTTTCTGCGCAAGATTGTTTTGTTTAGCTTCAGAATAAGCTTCTGGCGCATCATCCACTTTAAATCCGCAAAGCTTTTTAAGTGACGCAGGAACAATGCGCACTGAGTAATTCCGAACGACTGAGCGGATAACATCAATCTTTTCACGAGTCTGCTTGTGTGTCATGGTGACTCTTTCTGCGTTCTCAAAGAACTCGTCTACAAGAGAGGGGACATAGAAGTCCTGAGCTAGTGTAAAGAGAGGTAAGATGCCAGAAGAATCCATAAGATGAACAATCCTGCGTCCGACAGCATCTTTGTGTAGCGCAGCAAGATCCAGTTCCCAGCCTTGTAGGAAGTAGAAAGAGTTCTGCGCAAAATAAGTAGTTTAGACAAGAATTGCGCATGGAGTGAAGCGCATGCGCAGATACACGTGTGAGCAGCATCTCCATAGGAAACAAATGAGAAAGATATGCGCAAAAACGCAAACACAGAGATATAAGGCGACCCAAATTAAAAAAAAATAAGAACTTGATGAACACGGAATAATAAAAAATATGAACTCGAAGAACATCAAGAACACTAAAAATCAAAGTTTGACCAAAAAGGACAAAAAGCATATCAAAATAACCGCATTTCAGAGACGAAAAACAATCAAGAAAACAAGATTTCCAAAAACAAAACATTTAGCCCAGAAATCGAGAATAACCGTTCGTCTGCCTAGGAGGTTTTCGAACGAAAAATTTGCAGAGAACATATGAAAACAGTACTGATCGTGAAATAAAGTACATACGAAGGTAGATCAGAGAGAGACGAACGCAAAACAACAGACGATTTCAAAAATGATTAACAGATAAGAGCAAAATCGAAAAGGGGAGTTTTTAAGAACTTGAGACATAACAATGGCGGATAAACAGAAAATGAGTTCAAGGTTCAGAAATAGTTACCATGTCGTCAATAGCTTTAGCTTCTTGAGGAGGAACCTCTTCAACAGGTTCATGGACCTCACCAACTACTTTAGCTTTCGATTTTCGGGGAGCCATTTTAAAAGAAACTAGGGTTTTTGAAAAGGGAAGAGAGAGAAGAGTTTTGCAGAGATTGAGAGAAAAGTCAAGGAGAGAAGAAAAGGAAATGATTGGGAAATGGAGGGTAGGTTGCAGAGGAGAGAAAGAGGATGAATTTGTGAAAGAGTGAGAGAACAGGAAAGAGAGAAAAAAAAAGTCAAAAAGGATTTATACTAAAAGGGGAAATGGCGCATGACGTCAGTGAGGCGGTTTGGTGAAAGACGGCGAATTTGGTGAAAAAATGCAGAGGCGCACGATAGCAAAGCGACGTGGCCGAATAGGGAACGCGTGTGCGCAGACCTGACGCGCGAGTGAGTGAGTAGGTCTAGGCAGGTCACAGTCATATCAACTCCCTCATAAATGTTGATCAGGAATTCTAACAGGCGCTATCATTAATGGCCGTTTGCATTTAATGATAATGGGACATGCGCGGGGGTAAAAGCGTAATTTCCCAAGAAATTTCAAAAATAAGGCGAGGGAAAATTTTAATTACACAAGTACCCTTGTGAACTAAGCGTTGACTTTTCAGTCAGGGACCTAAGTGCAATTTCTAATAAATAGAAGACTTACCTGCGATCCACGAAGTGTGCGCATGTCAAAATCATGCGCAGATCTGTAAATAGCGCAATCAATTCTTAAAATAGATTAACATTAGTGATATGCGCAAAGGAAGTACTACGCAGGGGTGCGCAGAAGCATGAATCTTGACCTATGATGAATATCGTATCAAGCAAACACAAGATTATTAGTATTGACAAATCATATGGACAGGTTAGCTAAGTTCAAGCATACCAATTTCTCCTCTCAGGAATACAAATCTTTTTGCGTCAAGAGCCTTTGTAAGGATATCAGCAATTTGATTATCTGTGCCCACGTGCTCTAAATGAATGTTTCCTTTTTCCACGTGGTCCTTGAGAAAATGATATTTAATGTCGATGTGCTTTGTCTTTGAATGCATGACAGGATTGTTGGAAACTGCTATGGTGGACATATTATCGCAGAAAATTGGGCAATTTCCTTCATTAATTCCATAGTCCACTAATTGTTGCTTCATCCATAGGATTTGGCAGCAGCAGCTTCCAGCAGCAATGTATTCAGCTTCTGTAGTGGAGATAGACACAGCAGCTTGTTTCTTGCTTGCCCACGCAACAAGTCGATTTCCAAGGAAATGACAAGTGCCACTTGTGCTCTTCCTGTCAATAGTGCATGCTGCGTAGTCTGCATCTGAATAACCTAGCAAATCGAAATTCGAATCTTTGGTGTACCAAAGTCCAAGGTTAACAGTTTCAGAAAGATAACGAATAATGCGTTTAATAGCAGTTAAGTGCGCTTCTCTAGGGTCCGCTTGATAGCGCGCACAGACACAAACACTAAACATAATATCCGGCATACTTGCAGTAAGATAAAGGAGAGAGCCAATCATACCTCGATATAAAGTTTGATCAACTTTCTTACCTTTCAAGTCTTTGTCAAGTTTGTTGCCCGTGGCCATTGGAGTGTCGTATGCTTTAGCATTCTCAAGTCCAAATTTCTTGATTAAGTCCTTTGTGTACTTGGCTTGATTTATAAAGATACCATCATTCAATTGCTTGATTTGAAGCCCGAGGAAGAATGTGAGTTCTCCCATCATGCTCATTTCAAACTTGCTTTTCATGAGCTTCTCAAAGCGCTTACAAAGTAACTCATTAGTAGAACCAAATATAATATCATCGACATAAATTTGAACAAGTAAAGAATGATCATTATACTTAGCAATAAAAAGAGTTGTATCGATTTTACCGCGCTTGAAGCCTTTCTCTAGTAGGAATTTTGATAGCGTATCGTACCATGCTCTTGGAGCTTGTTTAAGTCCATACAAAGCTTTTTGAAGCTTGAAGACATGATTTGGAAATCTGCTATCTTCAAATCCAGGAGATTGAGCTACGTAGACCGTCTCTTGGAGTTCTCCGTTGAGAAATGCGCTCTTCACATCCATTTGATAAAGCTTGAATTTCTTGTGAGAGGCATAAGCTAAGAAAATTCTTATAGCTTCAAGTCTTGCTACAGGCGCAAATGTTTCATCGTAGTCGATTCCTTCCTCTTGCCTATAGCCTTGCGCAACCAACCTTGCTTTGTTTCTTGTGATGCTTCCATTCTCATCCATCTTGTTTCTGAATACCCATTTTGTACCAATAATGCCTTGATCATGAGGTCTAGGTACTAAGGTCCAAACCTTGCAGCGCTCAAATTGGTTAAGCTCTTCTTGCATAGCAGTAACCCAGCTTGAATCTTGGAGCGCTTCATCAATCTTCTTTGGTTTGATTTGAGAGATAAAGGAGTGATATTCATCATCAAATTTGATGCTCTCCTAGTACGAACCCCTACATTGAGATCACCAATGATGTTTGAAGTTGGATGATCTCTAGCTTCACGAACCTCGGGAGGTAAGTTAGGTTGAGTGGTAGGAATGCGAAGATCTTCAATGGGTACTTCATTTGATCCAGCATCAAGATCATCAAAAGTGATTTGCTGAAGTGGAGAAACATCATGCGCAGGAGGAGGAGTTTGTGCATCAGGAGTCGTCACTTCTGGTGCAGCATCGGGTGTATGCGCATGCGATGGACTTGCTTGATTCTGGTTTTAATCTTCTTGATTAACATTCTGCGTAGGTACAGTTTGAGGCTGCGTACCTGTCTCAACATTCTCAGCAGAATCATCAGAATCATTTGGAGCCAGATGTGGCTCAAGGAGAGAATGCTCATCAAAGTAACATGTACAGATTCTACAATTACTAGAGTAGTTCTATTAAAAACACGAAAAGCTTTAGAATGTTTGGCATACCCAACGAAAATACCTTCATCTGCTTTGGCGTTGAATTTACCTCTATGATCTTTGCCATTGTAGAGGATATAGCATTTGCAGCCAAAGATCTTGAAGAAAGCAATGTTGGGCGCTCTTCCTCTCCATAGCTCATATGGAGTCTTGTTGTAGGCTTTGTTGATGAGGGATCTATTCTGAGTAAAGCAAGCAGTGTTGATAGCTTCTCCCCAGAAATACTTTGGAAGCTTAGCTTCTGCTATCATTGTTTTTCCAGCCTCAATCAACGTGCGATTCTTTCTTTCCACAACGCCATTTTGTTGAGGAACTCCAGCAGCAGAGAAATTGTGATCAATTCCATGGTCATCGCAGTATTGAGCAACACCGTTATTCTTGAATTCAGTTCCATTGTCTGATCTAACACTCACGATGTCGTCTTCTTTTTGAGTTTGGAGCTTTCGAAATAGCGCAGTCAAGATATCATAGCAGTCGTCTTTGGATATCATCATTTTGACCCATGTGTATCTTGAGTAGTCATCCACCACGACTAAAGTATATTTGTTTCCTCCAATGCTCGTAGTGGTGACCGGTCCAAACAAGTCCATGTGAAGCAGTTGTAAACATTTGGAAGTTGAGGAGACAATCTTGCTGGAGAAAGACTGCTTAGGTTGTTTACCGAGCTGGCATGCTGCGCATTTTCTGTCATGATGGTCAGCTACTTTGGGAAGTCCTTTGACAAGATTTTCCCTTCCTAGCTTAGCCAAATACTTGAAGTTCAAATGACTTAAGCGCTTATGCCATAGCCAGCTGCTTTCACTTACATTCTTTGCTACAAAACAGAGATTAGTGATAGAATCTATAGAAGTAAGATCAATAATGTAAACATTAGTCTTACGAGTCCCTGTGAGCAAAGTTAGTCCGGATATGCCATCTTTGATATAGCAGTGCGTTGCAGTGAAGTGACATTCCAAACCTTTATCGCAGAATTGTGATATGGAGAGCAGGTTGTGCTTGAGACCTTCAACGAGCGCAACTTTCTCAATGCACACTTTATCTTTTCTGATTTTTCCATATCTAACTATGTGCCCTTTGTTGTTGTCTCTAAAAGTTACAGAGGGACCTCTTCCTTCATGCACTTCTTCAAGAGTGGTAGCATCTCCAGTCATGTGTCTAGAACATCCACTGTAGAGGTACCATATATGCTCTTTAGCTTGTGAAGAGTGCGCAGTGAAGCAGAAGACCTGAAAGATAGACATTAAGAACGCAGGTCCCCTTTATTCTTGGGTCCTAGAGTTAGCAACTTTTGACAACCCACTCCTGTCTGACCTTAGGATTTTTACGTCCCTTGGCATTAGGAGCAAATCGCAAAAGGCATTCTGCAGCCTTGTGACCTAAACCATCACACACAACACAATGATGAAAGCCACTTATAGATTGGGTTTTTACAAACTCTTTACTTTTCTTTGGCGCAGCATTCTTTACTGGAGCAGATGAACTTGCTTTGACAAATATCATTTTCTGAGGTTTGGGTGCGCTTTTCTTAAGAATGCGCATCTGGCGTTGGGGCGCATGGCTTTCATGCGCATGACCCTTTTGCGCAGATTTGACATTTGAAGTTGAAGCGCAACCATAGTCAGAATATGAGTTGTCATGCGCAGGTTCAACTTTAGCCTTACCCTTGGCTTTTCCAGTTTGCTTCTTTGGGTAGACATAATGGAAATTTTGTCTCTGGACTTTCTCCTGTCCTTTACCCACTGAAGCAGAATGCTTTGCTTTAGGAATTTCAATAGTTTGTTGTGGTGTAAATTTCTTTTCCTTTTCAGAGCAAACTGCGCATTTAAAGTTATCACTAGTTGAGAATCCCAAGCCTTCCTTGTCTCCACTAGCTTTTTGGGATTCTAGAATTTGGTCCATAGTGACACGAGATTTGGTCAACTCATTAGTGATCTTTGTGAGATCAGCTACTTGAGCAGCCAATTCTTCGTTTCTTACTTTAAATAGCTCATTTTGATCTGTGAGAAAATGGTTCTTTTCAGTAAGAGGAGTCATGCTTTTAATCTGCTCCTTAAGGAGGGTGATCTCAGATTTTAAAAGAGTTTTCTCCGTCTTAAGCTGTGAAATTTTTCCAATTGATAAATCCACTGCTTCTTTCATAGAGTTAAATTTCTTGATTACCTTTTCAGCTTGCTGAAAAATAGACTCGCACTCAGCAGCAGAGTCATTCTTTTCTATTACAATTTCAGCAGGAATTTCAAGAGATTCTTTGCGTGAAGGCGCAGCTACAAATTTCTTTGATAGGTCTGCTCTGGCAAACAAGTACTTGCCATTCTGTCTGCTTGGAGTCAGATGTTCCATTTCCACCAGTTCAGTGATAGTGGGACCTTTCTTCTTTGTTCTTGGCGCAGCCTTTGTGTCCGCATCTTGATCATTGTCTGAATCGCTATCAGCATCAGCATTTGCCATCAAGCAGAGCAGTCCATCCTCAGAGTCATCATCATCACTGTCTTCAGTGTCAGTCTCTATCCAAGTCTTCAGTTCCTTTTCTGCGCAGTCTTCTTCAGCAATCATCCCGCGCTGCTGTAGATACCCCGGGGAACCACGGCTTTAGGCTAAAGCGCGCGTATTATCCTAGGATGTCTAACTTGTTTTTAGAGTCGCCACCTATGTTTTGAGGAACATAAGAAAAACCTATAGATTGTAGCCTAAGTTTGATTACGAAAACAGAGATTCTTTGTTTTGAGGTTCGGAGGTTAGATTACGAGATGGGAAGTACCGAAACACCCATCTCGCCCAACTAAAGTTGGTCTTGCTTGATCAAAATCTACATGAATGAAAATGTTCTTCTTCTTCTTCTTCTTCTTTAAGTCATGAAAAGGGGGGATTTAAAATAGGATTTGGAATGTAGGAGATAACTCCTTAACCAACCTCAATGAGATGAGGTGATCATTAGAGTCATGTCCCAAAATGATTTGGGTGATTGCACATTTGATTAGAATAAAAGAGAGAGGAGATGAAATGGAAAAGAAAGGAAAAGATGGACTTTTACCTACAATTTGAAGACCTTCAAGTATTGCTTGATGAAATCCTTGGAGAACTTTTAGAAAGTGATTTTGGTATAGTTTTTGTAAGTTCAATTTTCGGTCCTTTTTGATGATTTTTCCGATCCTTAAAAATGGAGGTAAAGAGAGGTTTTTATAGGTGAAAGAGGGGTGTTTTTGGTGCCAAAACTCAGTCACCAAGAAATCCTTCCCGGGAAAAATCCTGTAAATTGAGCAAGGGAGGGAATCCTGGCCAGAAATCTGTAACTGACGCCCAGAGGCGCGCGCTTCCTGCTTTGGGGGCGGGAGGCGCGCGCGCCTGGCTCCTAGTGTCGGAGGCGCGCGACTCAGAGAAGGCAATTTTGACAGAATGGACTAGAAAGTCATCCCTGTCATTCAGTTTAGTCCCTGGACTTAACGAAGTCAGTCAGGAACTTAACGGAAGTGACAGAAACTAACGAGAAACACTTAGAATGGGGAGAAACACAAAATCAAATGTGCAATCGGGGTGAGCGGTCCAAGGCGGGGTGTCTACAGAGCCCCTCGGCGACGTGGACTGCAAAGCAGAATGCGTCGACGAAAGTTAAAAACACCCGCCGAGGACATCACCAAGAAAAGGCAAAGACTCGATGAAAGCAGGAATTTGAAATTGCGAGAGATAGTGGTGCGCTCCCTGTGTGAGCGGCTTTTGCTGGAGTGTTGTATTGGAGCTCATGGGAGCTTGTCTCGATATGGACCGAGTTTGTTGAGTTGGGGCTCATGGGAGCTTGTCTCGATATGGACCGAGTTGTCGACCTGGAGCTCATGGGAGCTTGTCTCGATATGGACCGAGTTGTCGACTTGGGGCTCATGGGAGCTTGTCTCGATATGGACCGAGTTGCCGACCTGGAGCTCATGGGAGCTTGTCTCGATATGGACCGAGTTGCCGACCTGGAGCTCATGGGAGCTTGTCTCGATATGGACCGAGTTGCCGACCTGGGGCTCATGGGAGCTTGTCTCGATATGGACCGAGTTGTCGACCTGGAGCTCATGGGAGCTTGTCTCGATATGGACCGAGTTGCCGACCTGGAGCTCATGGGAGCTTGTCTCGATATGGACCGAGTTGCCGACTTGGAGCTCATGGGAGCTTGTCTCGATATGGACCGAGTTGCCGACCTGGAGCTCATGGGAGCTTGTCTCGATATGGACCGAGTTGCCGACTTGGAGCTCATGGGAGCTTGTCTCGATATGGACCGAGTTGCCGACTTGGAGCTCATGGGAGCTTATGTTGTTGACTTTGTGGGGTGTGGGCACGGTTGAATGTTTTTGAATGAGGTTGTTAGTGAACCCTTGTTGATGAATCCGTTAGTGAATCCGTTTGATGAAATATTGCTTTGAAGTCTCGTGCCATTTGGAGTCACACTTGACTTTTTGAATTGTGGGGTACGGGCACAGTTGGCCGTGACCAGAAAAACGTTCCTGCTGGGGATGAAATGTTGAGATTGACTCTTGAGGGGGGTGTGGCACCCGTGACAGAACTTAGGGAGTTCGGAGTTTTGAAGAGGACAACCTACTTTTGAGTGGGAGTCTCTATCCTACTTTCAATTTTTGACATGCCTTAAGGGCGGACCAGAAGAATGTGTGCCCAACTGGGTGTCCAAGGACAGGGGCTGTGACTTAATTTAGGTTGGAGATCTCTGACAAGGCCCTTTTCTTGAGGCGATTTAGACCTGGGAGGCGGGCGCCTTCCTATGTGGGCTTGGGACGCGCGCGCACTTCAGACTGCTGGCGGGTGGCGCGCGCGTCTGGGAGGCGGAATTCCGGGCTTGACATTTGCTGACCAAAAGAGCCCCCAACAGCTATAATATCATCTTCTGTTCGACCACTTGATCCTCACTTCTCCTTTCTGCCATTTTTGAACATCACATTATTGCTTAACTTTGCTTGTGATCAACATTTTCCATGGCTTCCAATTCTTTTGCCCTTGATGCCAAGGTTGTTAGTGAGTATGAAAAGGACTTGGGTACTTTTGTGTATTCTTTTAAGACCCATCCCAAGAAGGCCTTCATTAAAGACTTCGGGTTCCGAATTCTTTTTACTTTGCAGACGTTGAAACCGGATTGGGATTTGTTGAGAGCTGCCGCGGATTTCTGGGATTGCGACAACCATACCTTCAACCTTTCAGCTAATGAAATGGTGCCGACTGTTGACGATTTCGGGGCCATCCTTGGCATGCCTTTGGCCGGTCGGATTGCCGTCCCTAAATATCACCGTGGTGCCGTCGACTCTTGGGTTGAGTTACTGAATCTCCCTGTTGAGGACGTGAGGAAGATGTTGCATGGTACCGTGATTGACATAACTGAGTTGCCGATGTTCTTCAGTTTACACTCGGAGGACCCGGTGGTTCAATCTTTCAAAAGAAATGCCATGGCCGTTTGTCTCTTCAGCGAAGTACTGTTTGTTACACCCTTCGGGACTGCGGACGCGCAGTTGGCTGAGATTATTTTGCAAGCTAAGGAGCAGCAATTTAGTGTAATCCCTCTTATTGTAGGGGAGACGTTGCACGGCCTTGATGAGTTACATAGGACGGGCAAGATGTGTCGGGGAAGCCCTTTGCTCTTGACCATATGGCTCCGAGAACACTTCAGAATTTATTCTCCGGATGGTGATTTGTCTCCTTTTGCTGTTCATAGGAGGAAGTTGTTGATCCGGGATTTATCTGAAGATGATTGGAAGAAATTCTTTGCCTCTCGGGTGACCGCCGATATTGAGTGGTGTCCTCCTTCTTGGGGTCTTCGTCCTTTTGTGGAATGGACTCTTGGTTTTCAGCACGTGGTTGTACCCGGTTTGAGAGATTCTTCATTTTACCAGCCAGAGCGGGTTCTGCGGCAGTTCGGTCGCCAACAGACAATTCCTTTTCCGAGGGATGGAATGCTTCGTCCAGTTGCTTACATGGGTCCTGACTTCTCGAGTGAGCTTCAGTCGGCTTGGGGAGATGACCGCAATCGTTGGGCTTTCGCTCCTCTGCATCGGGGGAGTGTCTTCCTTCCCGAGAGCTACTTGGACTATTTATTTGGCACCCTTTACCGTGGCATCACTTGGGTTGATGTGCTTCGTGCCGAGTTGTTGGGACAGGGTTTTGAGCCTAGCAGCACTTTGAGATATAGGGAGGCTGCTGCTGATTCGAGTAACATTCTCGCTGACCCTTTCGGTACTCCTTTGGATGACTTTTATTATAGGAGACGTGTTGCATCACAGAAGGTTTCGGTGCGTAATAGTGCTCCTTTGTTACCCAAGAAGAAAAGGATTGAGAGACGATCGGGTGGTCCTTCGAAAGCTAAGAGAAAATTGGATTTTTCTTAGTACCCTAAGAGATTGCAATTAGACCACTTTGTTTTAGGATTTAATATTTTGATGTCTTTTGTTGCTCAATAAATCCGTTGTAATGGTTTGAATAATTCATTGAATGAATAAAAAATTGCATTTTGTTATTTGAAGTGAATTGGGTATTTTTCGATATGTTTCAGACCGCACCCGAAGGTTGCCTACGTTCCTCCAGTTGGGAGGCTCAGGTCTTCGTAGTTCAAACAAACAAAGACCATTTTTTTTTTTTATGTGCACCCTGTTTTTTGCCTAGACCGCCCTTTCGGGTTTTCAATCTAGCGGGCTTCTTTTTTGCACGTGCTCTAATTTTTGCCTAGGCCGCCCTTGCGGGTTTTCAACCTAGCGAGCGATTTTTTTTTTTTTTTTTTTTTTTTTTAATGGTCTTTGTTTATTAAGCGTAGAACCTCTTGAGCTTGTCGAGGTTGACCTCCTTTGGAAGCTGGTCGCCATCTAAATCCACGAGCCGGACTGCACCACCGCTTAGTATCTTTTTGACCACGTACGGACCGATCCATCGGGGTCTCCATTTCCCCAGGGGATTCATGGCATTAGGAGGATGTTGTCTTAAGACCAAATCTCCCACATTGATGTTTCGAGGCTTCACTTTTTTGTTGAAAGCTCTTGCCATCCTTTGCTGATATGCCCTCGTGCGTTCGAGTGCTCTTAACCTTTTCTCGTTGAGTAAGGCTAGCTGTTCGTATCGACTTTGCATCCAGTTGACCTCGTTGACTTGATTCTCGAGGAGGACTCGGAGAGATGGGACTTCAAGTTCGATAGGAAGTACGGCTTCAGAACCATAGACCAATGCATAAGGAGTTTCTCCTGTTGCGGATCGTATTGATGTGCGGTAGCCCCACAATGCTAATGGTAGCTTTTCGGGCCAATCCCTTCCTGTTGAGGCCATTTTCTTGACGATGGTCTCGATGGTCTTATTTGCTGCTTCGACTGCGACATTTGCTTGGGGCCGGTAAGGAGATGACTTGTGCTTGGTGATCTTGTATTCTACCAAAAGTGCATCCATTTCCTTCTCAAAGTGAGAGCCGTTGTCGGAAATGATTTCATGAGGCACGCCGTATCGGCACATGATATTAATCTTTACAAATTCGGCCACTTTCTTGGCGTTGAGGGTTCGATAGGCTTGTGCTTCGACCCACTTTGTGAAGTAGTCGACTGCCACTAGGACGAATGACTGCCCATTGCTCCCGGCAGGATGAACTTTACCGATGATGTCTATCCCCCAACAAGAGAAAGGCCAAGGTGTGACCATGTTGTAAAGTTGTGAGGGTGGAGCATGTTGCAGATTAGCGTGGAATTGGCACTTGGCACACCTTTTGACTTTCTTGATACAGTCTCGTTCCATAGTGCTCCAATGGTAACCAATGCGAAGTATCTTCTTGACTAGCATAAACCCATTCATGTGGGGTCCACATTCTCCTTCGTGCACTTCACGCATTATCTCTTGAGCTTCGGTCTCATTGGCGCATAAGAGATTGATCCCGTCGTGGTGCCTTTTATATACTCGGTCCCCAATCAGTACGTACCGAGAGGCTAACCTTTGCAGAGCTGCTTGAGACTTCTTATTGATGTTCTCGGGATAAGTGCCGTCTTTGAGGAAGTTCATGATATCCGAATACCACAGAGAGTTTGTTTGAACCTCGTTGATCTCGATACTCATGCAATATGTCGGACTGTTCCTTCGAGCAATTTTGAAAGGCTTCACCATTTTCCCTTTGGGCATTTCAACTAATGAAGCTATAGTGGCCAGTGCATCGGCGAAGCGATTCTTATCCCTTGGCAGGTAGTTGAAAGTGATCTCTTGGAATTGTTCAACCAGTTCTTCAAGGTGCTGACCATGCTGTTGGAGAGTCGGGTCTTGGGTTCGCCATTTACCCGATTGCTGATTGATAAGGAGCAAAGAGTCGCCGAATACTTCTAGTTCTGTGATGTTTCTGTCGAGAGCTGCTTCTAGCCCCGCTATACATGCTTCGTACTCGGCAATGTTGTTGGTAGCTTCGAATTCCAGGCGTATGGCAATGGGAGTGTAGATGTCTTTTGGATCGACAAGCAATACCCCTATACCAAAACCGTGTTTATTGGCGGCGCCATCGAAAAAAAGTTGCCACTTGTCTTCCTCGGTTGCAGTACAAATTAAATGCTCGTCGGGGAGCTGTACATCTTCCCCCTTCACTTCGTCACACGGGAATTCGGCAGGCTGGTCACTGAACACTTTCCCCCTAACGGATTTTAGTGTGACGTAAGTGATATCATAGCCGGCGAGCATGAAGTACCATTTAGCTATTCTCGTTGACATGAAAGGCTTCTCGAAGATGTAGCGGAGCGGGTCCACCTTTGCTACTAGCTTGATCGGAAAAGCTTCCATATAGTGTTTGAGCTTTTGAGTGACCCAAACCAATGCTGCACATGACTTCTATAAGACAGAGTAGTTCTTTTCGCCTCCTTGGAATCGGCGACTGACAAAATAAATGGCGTTCTCCTTTGTGGACTCTCGTTGCTCTTGTGCTAACATAGCCCCTAGGGCTTCCTCATTGACAGTGAGATAAAGCAACAGAGGTTTCTCCTTATGCGGCGGAACTAGAACATGAGGGCACGTCAAGTAATGCTTCACTTGATCGAAGGCTTCTTGGCACGCGTCGGTCCATTCTAGAGCCACATTCTTCTTGAGTAACTTGAAGATTGGCTCGCACATGGAAGTGAGTTGGTGTACAAACCGACTGATGTATTGTAGTCTGCACATGAAACCTTTAATCTCTTTCTGCGTCTTTGGAGGAGGCATGTCAATGATTGCCTTGATTTTGGAGGGGTCTACTTCGATTCCCCTTTCAGTGACCATATAACCAAGAACTTTGCCTCGGATAACCCCGAATGTGCACTTTGCAGGGTTGAGCCTCATCTTGTGTTGACGAAGCCTTTCGAAGAACTTGCAGAGATCGATTAAATGTTGACCATCGGTCCTTTTGGAGTGAATGATCATGTCGTCCACATAGACCTCAATTTCTTTGTGAATCATATCGCGGAACAAGTCTGTCACGGCTCTTTGGAAGGAAGCCCCAGCGTTTCTTAACCCAAACGGCATGACTGTGTAGCAAAAGCTACCCCACGGTGTTGTGAAGGCTGTCTTATGTTGATCTTCCTCGGCCATGAGAATCTGATTGTACCCAGCGAACCCATCCACGAATGAGCGAACCTCGTAGGCAGCAGTGGACTCGACTAGCATGTCGATATTAGGGAGTGGAAAATCATCCTTTGGGGAAGCTTTGTTTAAATCCCGGAAGTCTACACAAACTCGAACCTTGCCGTTCGCCTTCCTGACTGTCACAATGTTGGCTAACCATGTCGGATACTCGATGACCTTGATGAAACCCACACTGAGGAGCTTCTCAATCTCTTCTTTGACCTGCAGAGACCATTCTAGCTTGATCTTTCTGAGCTTCTGCTTTACTGGCCTGGCATCTTCTCTGATCGGAATCCTGTGCTCCGCTACCTTTCTGTCTAAACCCGGCATGTCTTTGTATGACCATGCGAACACATCCACGAACTCCCGTAGTAGTGCAGTCAATCTGTCTCTGTCGTCCCCCTTAAAGAAGCTTCCAATCTTGGTTTCTTTTGGCTCTTCTTCGGTACCCAGATTAACAACATGCAATTCTTCGTCAGCCTTTGGACCATTCTCGCCACGACTACGGACTTGTTGAGCAAGTTCATTTAAGTATGTTGTGTTTTCGTGGTCTATTTCATCATAATTTGAATCGTTATTAACTTGTTCGTTAAGTTCATTATTAGTTAATTCATCATTTATGATGTTTGCAATCTCAAGGTACTCAGAAATATCAAATTTTTCATTAGCAAAGAAAGGGAACACACGCTCGGCTATGGCCTCCAAATCCTCTTGGGTGAGGGTATTAGAGACACTCTCGGACTCGAAAGTAAGTGTGAGCTGCTCTTCCTTTGTTGTTGTGCGGGGTATGCAACCCATTTCTTGGACTAAGAATTCCTCGGATACCACGGGCCCTTTTGTTGAATACCAATTGTTGATCGGCTCGGAACTTGGCGGGATCTCACTGATAGTCTCGTTCATGATGACGGTGTCATGGATGGCGTTAACTTGGCATTCATTCATCATGGCAAGCTCTTCAAACATGGAGGCTAAATCTGTCGGTCCTTCCCCCACGGTGATTTCTGTCTCGGACTCTATAGCCATCTTTCTCCCCCACCATTTACGGGGCGACATGGGAGTTGGTTCCCTTTCGGATTTCTGGATCTCACAATCGGAGAAGATTTCGAGGCCGGGCTTTTTGACACCTTTATTGTTAACCCACGGCTCGGGAAAGATCATGTACGGAACGTCTTCCCCTTGGCGGACAAAATAACCATTCAACGTCTTGCGGTAAGGCCTTAGATTAGGGACTTCATACCGACGGCCTTCGTTACGAGCTCGGGCCTTTTCGTTCTTGATTGCTTGCTCTTGTTTCAAGTCTTCTTTGGAAGGCTCATACCCCAAACCGAAGGTGTCTTTGACAAATGGGACTTGCACGGGATGTAGGATTCCTTGCTGATATTTCCCTAAGCCTAAGACAGGGAAGTAGTCCATATTCCTCATCATGCGGAGGACTTTGTGATTGCTGGGGGTCCATGATCCGTTTCCCCCTTCTTTGTCAATGGCGTTGATTGAGACGCCGGAGAGAGTGGAGTCTGGTAGACCATGCTGAACTTGGTGGACGGGCTCACCTTTTCTGTGGATAGTGATGTTTTCAGCCATTACGGTCACTATTTCATCACCATTTCGGATCTTGATACATTGGTGGAGAGTTGACGGTACGGCATTAGCACTGTGAATCCATGGTCAACCCAACAGTAAGTTGAACGAGGCCGGGATATCAAGCACTTGGAATGGAACGGACATGACCATGCTCCCAAACTCAATGTCTATTTCGATCATACCCATGACTGTACGGGCGGTGCTGTCATAACCTCGGATTACTTGAGTAGAAGGCTTCAAATCAGAATCCGTAAGCCCCAGTATGCCCATGATTCTACCAGGCATGAGATTGAGTGCGGAACCACCGTCCACTAAGACTCTTGAGACGGGCCTCCCCCTTGCTCGTACCTTGAGGTAAATAGCTTCGTTGTGGTCGGAACCAAACGGTGGAAGGTCCATATCGGCAAAGGTGATGACGTTGCTAAAATGAATGTGACCAATCATTGCCGTGAGGTCCTCGGGAGTAGTATCGGGAGAAACTGATGTATCATCGAGATTGCGGATGACAAGATCTCGGTGCTTCTTTGAGGATGCAATGAGGTCCCAAATAGAGATGTTGGCTTGAGTTTTCTTGAGTTGGACAAGTAGAGGATTTTCGGGAGTGTTGTGAGCTTGCGGCCTTTGAGAAGAGGAGCTCGGTGCGGAAGTGGAAGGGTTGCTTGCTATGACTCGACCGGATCGAGTTAGCATGTTGACGTTCCCCTCTTGCTTCTTTTTCCTATTCTCTAGTACTTCCCTCATTACTTCATCGTAAGTCACTACATAACAAGAATTGTCAAGTTTATTCATAACATTGGGGCCCCCATTCACAATTGGGATTGAATGGGTGGTCCCCTCGAGTTCTCCTATCTCTATTACATTGACATGCTCGTCATTATTCACTACAAATTCTTTCTTATCTATGAGATCTTGAATGACATTGCGGAGAATGAAGCAATCCTCGGTGGTGTGGCCACTATATTGGTGGTAGCCACAATATTTGTGGTGAGCATGATTGGAGTTGATCGTCTTGGGTTGGTACCCTTGCACAGGTGTGACTTGAGCCTTTGCCTTGAGGACCTCGAACACTTCGGTTTGAGTCATGCCTTGGAGAGGCGTGTAGACACAGTCACTTCGGGACTTCTTCCCTTGAGGTGGAGGAACCTTTTTGTAATTCCCCTTGTCAATAGTGACGGCGTTGACCGAGGCCTCTTTTGTGGAGTTGGAAGCGGCCTTGTAGCGGTAAGTAGGAGTGGTCTTCTTGATCTCCTTGAGCAAGTCATCCATGCGTACCCCCGCCTCATACATTTGGGAGAAGTCGGAGTAGCAAGCCCCACTTAGGTGAGTGCGGAGATCAATCTTGAGACACTTGAGAAATATGTCCATTTGCTCTTTTGTGTTCGGCCTCTCAACAATTTCAGAGAGTTTGTCATTCCATCTCCTTGTGAAGTCGATGAAGGACTCATTGTCTCGTTGAGTAGTGTTCTCTAGCTCTTTCCTTGTGGGCCGGTGAGTGGTGTTGCCTTGGTATTGGTTCTTGAAGGCAAGCATGGCGGAGTCCCAATCAAGACGGACAGTGAGCGGGAGAGTAGCATACCAATCTTTTGCCGCCCCTTCGAGAGTGAGAGGAAAGCATTGAGACATCACCTTGGGGGAGACCTTCTTTGGAACCATTGCCCAAATATAAGTCTCAATGTGAGCCATAGGACAAGAGTTGCCCTTGAATTTGCTTATGTCGGGCATCTTGAACTTATCGGGAAGAGCGGCCATAGTACTCATGAGGATGGATGATTGATAAAGGCTTGTGTCGGAGCCTTTCCCCATGTTGAGCCCATTGAATTTTTGGTCGATGTAGGCCATGATAGAATCCACCATTTTGGGCTTATTGTTCTCGGAACTTGGTTCCCCCATTTTCTTGGTGCGGGTGTTGACATACGGACTTTTGAACAAACCCTCGGTCCACTCGGATTCATCATCATTGTTCTTGTTCTTCCCCTTGGCAAGGTTAGTGAGCTTTTCTTTCATTAGCTCCATTTCGGCCTCGTAGGCCTCCCTTTGGCTATCGAGGTGGGATTGCCAAATGTCGTCTTTGCTTTGTGCCTCCTTGTTAAGGGTGGAGACTTGCTCTTGGAGGAGTTGGACCATAGTTGAGAGCTGTTCGAGAGACATGGTGTTGCTGCTGCCGGTCATGGTTGGTGTTGGAGCTGTTGGAGAGATCTCTTCACGGACTAACCGATTTGCTGAATCCCGGTAGACTTTGTAAGTACCAATTGAACCTACATTGCAGAAGAGGCCCTTGTCAGTCTTGAGTAACACTTGCGGTCCATGAAGAGGCTTAGAACACACAGTTGGGCACACGACTCGAACTACAAAAGAAAAGACTTTTTTTTTTTATTATTTTATAAATCGGAGGGAATGAATCCCTTTTGGGGTTTCTAAGAAAATAATGGAATCGTCACACTAGTATATAGACCATCTCGCGGTCCCATATACTCATCGGATTCCATCGCGCTTGTGAATCCTACATGTATCGGGATTAAACTAAATTAATGTAGTAAAGCATACATGCGGGGACGGATTTTTATTTTCGTCCAAAATAACCACTTTTGGGGACGGATTTTTATTGCGTCCCTTTCAACAAGTTGGCATGTATGATTTGAAGACATTAGTTTAGGGAAATCTCGGTACATGAAAACCGACTTGAGTCACGGAGTGTTAGACCCTAACTAGAATTGTGTGGTTTGTGCTCGGCTTGAATATGAGGCTCAAAGGTCACCCCCGGCATGTAGTCTTGAACTACGCCACGGGCTGAGGTTTACCGCTTCGAAAGAGCCAAGGTCTGGTGGAGCTTGAAACTTTCTAGGACGGGCCTCGACGGGTTTGGGGTTGGACTTGTGCGACTCGATAGTGAGCAGTTGATAGGAATATATGCATGTAGTGTGAGGTCTAACAAGTGACAAATTTTTATTTTTATTTTATATTTTTTTTTTTGAAAAGAAAGAAAAAACACACAAAACACATAAGCACATAAAATTACAACTCCCGAATCACCCGTGTGACCGGTAAATAAAACACAAAATTAAAACAGTCCGAGGGTTCAATTCTGTTCTGATGCAGGCAACTGTGCCCACACCCCACTGTTCTGCTCAGTCACTGAAACCTGTTTCTGTTCTGGGAACCAACCCAGAAGCGTGCGCCTCTGAGTGCTGATTTGAGACGCGCGCGCATGGCGCAATGCTTATGGGAGGCGCGCGCTTCTGGGGCACACCTGTCAGAATGTCAGACTTTGGACTCAGGGGATTGCCCTGGTCCTACGTTCATATTGTAACCCCTGCAGAAGTGATTAGTGCAGAATAACAGAAGAAGAAGATGAAGAACATGAAGAAACGGGCGATTCTGGTTCTTGATGTGGGATGCGCGCGTCTTAGGCTTAAAAGGCCAGACGCGCGCGCCTCCCCCATCAGGAAACAGAATGCCCAGAAAAGATGTAGATTTTGATCAGAATGCAAGTTTAACCCTCAAATTAAATTCCCCAGCAGAGTCGCCACTGTAGATACCCCGGGGAACCACGGCTTTAGGCTAGAGCGCGCGTATTATCCTAGGATGTCTAACTTGTTTTTAGAGTCGCCACCTATGTTTTGAGGAACATAAGAAAAACCTATAGATTGTAGCCTAAGTTTGA
Source organism: Campanula takesimana (assembly GCA_026119855.1). Classification (NCBI taxonomy): domain Eukaryota; kingdom Viridiplantae; phylum Streptophyta; class Magnoliopsida; order Asterales; family Campanulaceae; genus Campanula; species Campanula takesimana. The sequence continues at coordinate 605,058 of JAOWBW010000568.1, read as the reverse complement.
TTACAAAAACAAAGATTCTTTGTTTTGAGGTTCGGAGGTTAGATTACGAGATGGGAAGTACCGAAACACCCATCTCGCCCAACTAAAGTTGGTCTTGCTTGATCAAAATCTACATGAATGAAAATGTTCTTCTTCTTCTTCTTCTTCTTTAAGTCATGAAAAGGGGGGATTTAAAATAGGATTTGGAATGTAGGAGATAACTCCTTAACCAACCTCAATGAGATGAGGTGATCATTAGAGTCATGTCCCAAAATGATTTGGGTGATTGCACATTTGATTAGAATAAAAGAGAGAGGAGATGAAATGGAAAAGAAAGGAAAAGATGGACTTTTACCAACAATTTGAAGACCTTCAAGTATTGCTTGATGAAATCCTTGGAGAACTTTTAGAAAGTGATTTTGGTATAGTTTTTGTAAGTTCAATTTTCGGTCCTTTTTGATGATTTTTCCGATCCTTAAAAATGGAGGTAAAGAGAGGTTTTTATAGGTGAAAGAGGGGTGTTTTTGGTGCCAAAACTCAGTCACCAAGAAATCCTTCCCGGGAAAATCCTGTAAATTGAGCAAGGGAGGGAATCCTGGCCAGAAATCTGTAACTGACGCCCAGAGGCGCGCGCTTCCTGCTTTGGGGGCGGGAGGCGCGCGCGCCTGGCTCCTAGTGTCGGAGGCGCGCGACTCAGAGAAGGCAATTTTGACAGAATGGACTAGAAAGTCAGCCCTGTCATTCAGTTTAGTCCCTGGACTTAACGAAGTCAGTCAGGAACTTAACGGAAGTGACAGAAACTAACGAGAAACACTTAGAATGGGGAGAAACACAAAATCAAATGTGCAATCGGGGTGAGCGGTCCAAGGCGGGGTGTCTACAGCTGCCTTGATGATCTATGCGCATTATTCCTCTTCATGTACTCATATTTTGGAGTGGGACATTTTGAAGCAAAATGACCGGGCTTTCTGCAGTTGTAGCAGACCAATTCTTCATCTTTCTTTGAGTCTCTGCCACGAGAGAATTTAGCAGGTGGTTTTCTAGAGGATCCAGGTTTAGAGAATTTCCTGAATTTTTGGAATCGCTTAACGAACACAGCGAAATCATCATCATCCATTTCGAGTAAAGAGGAAGTAGAGACTTTGTCTGAGGTTTGAGCAGGCGCAGGTTCCTTTTGCGCAACATAGGAAACAAGCTTTCCTTTGCCTTCAGTTTCGTCGATTCGATCAAGCTTTAGCTCGTATACTTTTAAGTTAGCGTTTAAGCTGCGCAGAGGCCAAGTATCTAGAAATCCAGAATCTTCCAGATGACTTGCTTTGTGCACATATCTGGAACCTAGCGCATCTAAGAATTGAGAATTGACTTCTTTATTGGTGAAAGTAGTTCCAAGAGATTTACAAGAGTTTACAACAGCACAGAAGCGATCATATGTTTGTCTCAAGGTTTCACCATCTTTTCTCATGAAGCAGTTGAATTTTCTTTGCACCACAAATCTTTTGTTTTCCTTGCTTACTTTGTCTCCATTCACATATCCTTCAATAGCATCCCATAGTTCATTTGCAGTTCCACCGCTCACAATTTGATTGTGCGTGGAGAGGTCTAGAGTGCTAAGAATGATGTTCCTTGCTCTTCCATCATAGCCAACCCACTTCTTTTCTTCATCAGTCCATTCCCCTTTGGCCTTCTTGATTGTAGGATTATCCTTGTTGGTAGCAGCATCTGGATTGGCCTTCATTGGAATGTAAGGTCCTTCAAGAACGATGTCGTGGAGGATCTCGTCGATAAAAGAAAAATGAGTGAGCATGCAGTGCTTCCAGATTTCGAAGTGATCTTCATTCAGCACTGGGACATGTGAATAGTTAGCCATTGCCCAAGATTTTGAAGCCATCTTGAATCGGCACCCAAGCTGTTAAGCTTGAAAAACAAAACAAGTTTTATGAAGGTGTTAGCTCTGATACCACTTGTTGGTCCCAAAGGGGCAACAAGGGTATGAAAAATGCTAGAGGGGGGGGGGTGAATAGCGTTTTAAAATTCTTTTCAAACCCTTTTGCAAGTCAATGGCTTATGCGCACAGTTCTCAAATAAGCTAAGTATAGCGCGCAGTGAGAGTGTGAAATGCACAACGGAAGTTTTAAGCAGCACCTGCGCAGTAAAAAGCTGCGCAAGGATAAAAACGCACGCGCTAAGTTTTGGCTTAAAGAGTTGGATAAAATGTTCTAAGGCAATAAGCAATAACAAACACAGCGGCAATAGTAGCAATCTGATAAGATCAAACAAAGCAGTAATTCAGAAATGATTAGCAGAAAGTAAATAGCGAGATTAAAGAACAAGCTATTTGGAGAGGTTCGATCGATGAAAGATCTACGTCCTCTACCAAGATGGTTAGTCTTGGATTTTCTAAAGGAGATCTTATTCTATGAGAGAGTTACAAGATACAACAATGAAACACAACTATCTCAAAGATCTATAATCTATGAAGAGCAAATCCTAGACTAAACCGGTGTATCTCAAGAAGAAAGATCTTAATGATCAAAGCTTCAAAAGGTGTGTGTGTGTTCAGAAATTCTGGGCTCTATGAATCTATGAGATGAAGAGCACGAAGAATTCTGGTGATTTAAGGCTTAGGATCTGGGCAGGAGTTTGAAGGTATGAAGGTTGAAGGTTGATCTTGAATCTGTGAATAGTAAGCAGCAATCTTCAGAACTTCAAGGATATTATAAAGCACAAACTCTAGCAACTTGGAAATGAAGATGAGCTGGCTTATTTATAGCTGAGAGCTTGAATATAGCCGTTGGAGCTCTGAGCAAGGACGATGAGCTGGCACAATATGATTGGTGCGCATGTGTCCTTTATAGCCGTTGGAGCTCTAATCAAAGTTGATGACCTGGCACAATATGATTGGTGCGCAGGTATATAGAGCCGTTGGAGACTGAGCATGAAGACCAAATTCAAAAAGCTTCTTCTAGAAGGTTGACACCTGTCTTTATTTGAAATATATCTCTTGAGCGCGTCTCCACCGTTGGATCTGCTAAGTGTGCTTGTTTTGTCGATTCTGCACACCTTAACACTCTTAAAAGCGTACATCTTCAAAGCGTTTTCCAAGTTAGGTGATCTGAATGGATTGAACTGAGGAAGAATGCTGCGCAGGATATTCCTGCGCAGTGGAGTCCTGCGCAGCGAAGTCCTGCGCAGTAACCACTGACACTTGGATCTTCATTCCTTTCCGCTTCAAGTCCTGTGATCTAAGCCTATACTATAAAATGGACTAAGCTAAAAATTGAAGTTATAAAACTTCTTATATAGGGTCCTAAAGTCCATAAAATATTAATAGGTGATGGTATCAATCAATTCTAACGAGAATAGGAGGGTCAAGAAGTAAGCATACCCAACAGCTTCCCAAACATCTTTTGCAGTAGGAAGAGATATGGTTTACCTATGGTCGGCTCCATTAAGTTGATCAATCAAGAAATGACCATTGAATTTTCTGAACTCCATTTCTTCTCCTCTGAGTCTCCTGCTTTGGGTTGTTTAACTTCTCCAGTCACATGCCCAAGCTTGAACTTGCCATCAATCGCCAACTTCATGGATTGTGCCCATTCTAGGTAATTCTTCCCATTCAGTTTGTGAGACGTGAGCTGGAAAGAGTGGTGGGAGGAGTCCCCACTTTGACTCACGGTGATTATGTGTGTATCACCAAGAGTGGAACTTCCTTGTACAAAAGCTTAACACAACTCTAGTACCATGAAATTTTTAGGAAGAAATGAAAGTTTTAGGATGAAACTCCATTTTTCTGTGTATTTCATTACTAACACAAGTACATTATTTATAAGGGAAATATACTACGTTATATGGAATGGCAAACCCTTAATTGACTACTGTTGGAATTAAGGTCCGCCCAAGATGACCTAGGCCCAATCCAAACCCGAGCCCAATTATGTTTAATAAAGAAGACGACTGGAACGGCTACAAAATGAAAGGGTTCCAGCGTTCCTTTTGTTCGCGGGTGACAATCACGACTCTTGCACGTAAAGAGTCGTGGCATTCACCGTTCTTTATAAGGGCTGAAGATGAACGCAATCCAACACCAAGAAATCAGTATTCTCTCCTCTCTCTCGCTCTCTAAAATCTCCTTGGCTGATCAAGGCAAATCAGTGTTGTGAATCAGTGGGCGATCTCCTTTTTGTGACCTCGCTCCCAACCATCGTTGCAAAGTATTGTACCAAGTTCGGTGATCAAACTCAAGGTATCGATTCTACGCTTCCGCCCCAGAATTGAACAAGTAAGTGATTCAATTCCCTCTGTAGTTTTGGTATCAGAGCATTTGTTGAATTTGATTTCGAACTCTTAAAGAAACCATGAACGGATTTTTTCTTGCCATGTCAGTGGGTTTAATTTTTTGTTTTTCATGCTTAATGTGTTTATGAATTTCTGGTATGGTTGAAAGGATGATTCAAAGGGCTTTCCAAAGAATTTTTTGTTTCATGTTTTTCGGATCAAAGATAAAGAAGTTATGGAATTTTGAAATTCTAGTTTATTCTCTCTTTGCGTTGGTGAAGAAGATGAACATTGCTGCTATTATGTTTTTCAGTTGTACACTGTGCATGACATCTTGTACATATTATCATAAGTTGCTCCAATTCATGACTGATTTCACTGCTGGAAATTTTTGGGCTAAAAGTTTTGAACCCTCTAAAACAAATTCTCTTGAAATCAGATTGGTGTAGCCAAATTTTTAGTATCGTTGAAATTTTACTGTCTCTGTTCTCTATCAATATACAACTTGTGAGTTATTTTTTGAAAGCCTTAATCACATCGAAAAATTCTGAAAAGAATTACAGAAATTAAGTTTTGGGACATTTTCTTAAAAGCCCTTCATTCTAATTTTTATTTCTAAAGAAGACACAATATTTTTCTAATTGCTCAAAAACCCAAGGGACAAAAATAGCCAAGACTACCCCTTATAAGGGTGCTCCCCCTTTCCAGGCCATATTTTTAGGCCATATTCTCATCCCGCTCTGAGATTCATATCTCAGACTCTTAGAAACACTGAGAATCATGTCTCAAACCTATTAAAACACTAAAAGTCATATCATAAACATATAAAAACACTGAGAGACATGTCGCATGCCTATAAAAACATTGAAAGTCACGTCACATAACTATAAAAACACTTAGAACCATATAACATACCTATAAAAACAATTAGAACCATGTCACACACCAATAAAAACAATTAGAACCATATCACATACCTATAAAAACACTTGGAACCATGTCACATGCCAATTAAAACACTTAGAACCACGTCACATACCTATAAAAACACTGAGAGACATGTCACATACACATAAAAACACTTAGAAACATATCACATACCTCTAAAAACATTGAGAGCCATGTCACAAACCTATAAAAACACTGAGAGTCATGCCGCAGACCTATAAAAACACTGAGAGACATGTCTCATACTTATAAAAACACTGAGAGTCATGCCACATACCTATAAAAACATTGACAATCATGTCGTAGACCTATAAAACACACTGAGAGAGATGTCGCAGACCTATAAAAACACTGAGAGACATGTCTCATACCTATAAAAACACAGAGAGTCATGCCACATACCTTTAAAAACACTGACAATCATGTCGTAGACCTATAAAAACACTGAGAGACATGTCGCAGACATATAAAAACACTGATAGACATGTCTCATACCTATAAAAACACTGAGAGTCATGTCACAAACCTTTAAAAACACTGACAATCATGTCATAGGCCTATAAAAACACTGAGAGACATGTCGCAGACCTATAAAAACACTGAGAGACATGTCACATACCTATAAAAATACTGAGAGCCATGCCACATACCTATAAAAACATAGACAATCATGTCGTAGACCTATAAAAACACTGAGAGACTTGTAGCAGACCTATAAAAACTCTTAGAGAAATATCTCATACCTATAAAAACATTGAGAGTCATGTCACATACCTATAAAAACACTGACAATCATGTCGTAAACCTATAAAAACACTGAGATACATGTTGTAGACCTATAAAAACACTGAGAGACATGTCGCAGACCTATAAAAACACTGAGAGTCATGCCACATACTTATTAAAACACTGACAACCATGTCGTAGACCTATAAAAACACTGAGAGACATATCGCAGACCAACAAAAACACTGAGAGACATGTCGCAGACCTATAAAAACACTGAGAGTCATGCCACATACCTATAAAAACACTGATAGTCATGTCGTAGACCTATAAAAACACTGAGAGTCATGCCACATACCTATAAAAACACTGAGAGACATGTCGCAGACCTATAAAAACACTGAGAGACATGTCGCAGACCTATAAAAACACTGAGAGTCATGCCACATACCTATAATAACACTGATAGTCATGTCGTAGCCTATAAAAAGACTTAGAGCCATGTCACATGCCTATAAAAACACTGAGAGACATGTCTCATACCTATAATAACACTGAGAGCGATGTCACGAACCTATAAAAATACTGAGATATATATCACAGACCTATAAAAACACCGAGAGTTATGTCCCAGACTTATAAAAACACTGAGAAACATATCACATACCTATAAAACCCTAACAGCTGTCCAAAACCTATAAAAAAAACATTGAGAGTCATCTCGCAGACCTATAAAAACACTGAGAGACATGTCTCATACATATAAAACACTGACAGTCATGTTGCAGACCTATAAAAACACTTAGAAACATATCACACACCTATAATAACACTGAGAGCCATGTCCCAAACCTATAAAAACTCTGAGAGTCATGTCGCAGACCTACAAAAATAGTGAAGTCCCAAATACCCCTAAAGTAATTCAACTATCTTGGTAATTAAATTGTTAGGTAAGAGATAGTTCATTATCATTATTAAGGGTATAATTGGTATAGAGCAATAAAAAAAGCTTTGAAAATAGTGAAACGGCAAGTATTTTGAGACAAAATTTAACTCCCAAAACGACATCTATTTTGAGACGGAGGGAGTAACAAAATGATAATGATAGTATAGTCAATTCTTAGCTTGAAACGGAAGGAAGTACAATATATTCTCAGGATAGTAATATATGCATTGTTATTTATTTGTTTGCTTCATTGAAATCAAATTAATGGTCGAAATTGAAGGTTGATTCCTAGTTATATAAATGTTACACCCTCTGTCCCGGAGTAAGAGTCCTACCCCTCATTTGCACGCTTATTAATAAATATTGGATGTGATATAAATGTTGTGAGTGTAAAAGTAAGTAAGAAAGAGAATAAGTGGGAGAGAATAGTGAATTGATTGGTGTTGTGAGTATAAAAGTAAAATAGGAGAGAGAATGAGTGGGGTGAATAGTAAAGATTCTTTGCCATTTTAGGAATAGGACTCTTACTTTGGGACGTACCAAAATGGAAAATAGGACTCTTACTCTAGGACGGAGGGAGTAGAAAAGAGAAACCAAGTGCAAAATATTTTAGTAAAAAGTATACTGGAGAGCTTTCCATTGACCATGACAATTTGATCCATAAATATATAACCCATAGTTATAAATACAGTTTTGGTAAGCGCACCGGTTTAGTTATTGGAACGAAAAGCCCTGGTACCGGAACGCATCCGCGTACCGTATCGGGTTTACCACACTTTTTTATATTTATTATAAATTTCATATTTTGTGATATAAAATTATGTTTTATTTATTTTTGTTAGTGCAAAAATATATTTTGTTGCTAAATAAATAATAATTTAACAATATTTGGCTAATGTATGGCATATAATTAAATAAAAAAATTTGCAATAAACATTGTTTATGAATAGAATCAAAATAAAATAGGTTTATCTCGGTAATCTTCCTCACAACTTTTAAACTCAAATCAAAATTCAAAAGATATTTTTGGTACATGCTAATGCCTAATAGTACTTTTTAAAAAAATAGAAAAATAAAAATTGAGTGACTCAGTGCATTGAAGGGTCATCACAAAATATTGACAACTGTACTATATTTCAACTTTTAACCATTTTACCCGTTGGTTTTCCAATTTATTTCACAAACTCCCAAGAAACCTTTCCTTTTAGCACATCTTTTTCTTTTCTGTACTCAACTTTTTACTCACCTACTTCTATTTTTTCTAGAGACAGGGACTAGCATTTTCTCTTCACATCTCCTTCCGTGCAACACCTCCACCACCCCACCTCTTGCAACAGCCAGGTACTACAACCATCCAACATCATCAGCCGTAGTCTTCTTGTCTCTCCGGTTATCAATCCTCCACCACTAACCACTCCGGCCAACTCTGTCTACTGCCGCCTCCTCCTAAGATCCCCTCATCTCAAGTCAATGAAAACAAATCAAATAATTTAAGTGGTTGAATAAATTGAGGTAGATCTAGAACGCCAACACGAAAAAAAATGCGAGAACCAAGACTCTGGCAGGTGGGTTGTTAAGGATTCTTGGAATATGCTTGACACCACCTCATCATCTTCTACGACTGTAATAGAGACCGACTATGGCGATTTGGCCGGAGGAGAGGAGCCGCCGGTGATAAAGGCATAGATATTACCAGATCTGGAGAAGGACTCGTCGAAGGATTCGCCGGCGAAATCGACAGAGGGAAGGGGGTGGGTTGAGAGAGATGGAATTTCGCCGGAGGAGTAGAGAGAGTGAGGGTGACGGCGGGGGAGGGTTAACGTATTAGGGTTGAGTGGGAGGGGTAGTTTAGGGATTAAAGTATTTCATTAAAAAAATCAGGGACTTAATAGAAATAAATATTCCATATTGTGGACCCGAAAGAAATAAACTAAAATGTCTGTCCTATTTACGAAATTTGCTTTAAGAAAGGACTTTTGAGAAATTTTTCCTTAAGTTTTTAAGTTCTCTACTTTCTGGATTTTTTTGAAAAAATATCTTTGACTTTCTGGTCAACTGGTTGACCAGTCAGTCTTTGGACTGTTTTAGGGAGCCTTCCCGATGTCAGAAAAATCTGAAAAAAAATATATACAGAAGCTATGTTTTTCCGTTTACTATTTTTTCTGGAATTTTCAGAACCCTTTTATTATTCTGGATTAATGTGATATTCCTTTTAAAAGGTGATCATTTAGTTTTGTTAATAGTATAATGAGACTTATTAATAATGATAATCAAGAAAAATGCTTATGTTCAGTGGGAGCTTGATTATTGTTTATTTATGCTATGGATGGCATAAAAGTTTAAAACTCGTTTAAGAGATAAAAGAAAAATCTATTTAACAAATATGTGGATTGCACAATGAATGATTGTTAAAATAATAATATAACTTTGGTAATGTTGAATCTGATTGTGAACATAGTGACCTTTCGCTTCACATCCTTCGTTAGATTATAATTTTAATATTCATTTGTTGTTGCAATATAAGAATGTGTAATACATTGAATATGTGTCAATAACGCCTTTATTTGTTATTGTCTCTATGTAGACCTAATCATAGCCTCTATTAAAAATATAATTGCTGAACTAAATCATGGTGCGAAATTGGATGGTGACAATTATGATATGTGGCACCGTAAAATCCAATATGTGCTTGAGGAACAAGAAGTTCTCAATACCCTGACAAGTTCCATGGAAAAACCTGTAATGAGTGATCTTGCTATGTTCAAAGCTTGGAAGAAGCGGAACAGCAAAGCGCGAATCACGCTTTTGAGTAGCATGCATGATGACCTTATGTGCGAGTATGAAAATTACTTGTTTGCAAATCGCAAAAGGAAAGCGAATAATGCAAAAGAGAAGAACAAAGTTGAGAGGAAATGTTACAATTGTGGCAAGATGGGTCATTTTATTCGTGACTGTCCTGATCCAAAGAAGGAGTGCAACAATTGTGGCAGATTTGGTCACCTGGCTCGTGAATGTAACAGACCAGCTAAGATACCAAAATCCCCTACCTCCAACTTTACTTTTGTTTCTAGTTGTGCTTTCCTTACTGATTTGTATCCTTTGTGGACAATGGATTCAGAAGCCACAGACTACATAACCAGATACAGAGGAGTATTCCAAGAGTACCGTCGGGTGCCGAAGGGTACTAAATGGATATATGTTGGCAACAATTCGAGAATTGGCGTAGAAGGAATTGGTACGTGCCAATTGGACCTACGAGGAGGCCAAAAGTTGTTGCTGGATGATGTTCTCTACGCACCCGGCATTCGACGAAATCTTGTGTCTGTCACTGTTCTTCTTAAGTTAGGATTTTCAGTTAATTTTCATGGAACTTGTGTAGACATTACTTATGGTTCTGTTTTGTATGGTACTGGACATCTTGTAGATGGTTTCTTTGTATTAGATGTTGAACATTTCTTGTTTAATGACAAAGATTGTTTTTCCTTAATGGCATCTTCTAGTAGTATCAATGAAGATGCATCTGTTTGGCATGCTCGTTTAGGGCATATCGGAAAGGAAAGAATGAACAGGTTGGAAAAAGAGGGTTTATTAGGCCCACTCAACAAAGTGTTGTTGCCTACTTGTGAAAGTTGCCTAGCTGGAAAAGCAACTAGGAAACCATTTGGAAAATCAGTTAGGGCTACTTTTCCATTGCAGTTAATCCACTCTGATATATGCGGACCAATGAATGTGAGAGCAAGACATGGAGCCTCATATTTCATCACATTTATAGATGACTACACACGATTCGGTCATATCTACCTAATTTCTCATAAGTCTCTGGCATTGGATTGTTTTAAACGATATACTTGCCTCGTTGAGAACCAGTTAGATAAAAGCATTAAGGCTTTAAGAACAGATCGTGGTCGTGAGTATTTATCTGAGTAATTTAAGACTCTTTGTGATGAAAAAGGCATTGAAAGGCAATTAACTATTCCAAGGACTCCACAGCAAAATGGAGTCGCGGAGAGGAGGAATAGAACATTGCTAGAAATGACTAGATCTATGATGGCTCAAGCAAATCTACCTATAAGTTTTGGGGAGATGCTTTGCTAACAGCCGCATATTTACTTAACAGAGTTCCCACCAAATCAGTATCTTCCACCCCATACGAATTATGGAAAGGCAGAAAACCAGTTTTGGAACATTTGCGTCCATGGGGATCGGCTGCCTATGTACATAACACTTCCGATAAGCATGGGAAGTTAGGTCCTATGGGTAAAAAGTGTATCTTTATTAGATACTCAGAGCACTCCAAAGGATATGTATTCATAAGTGAAGGACCATATGGAAGTTTGACTGAAATTGAGGCTCGTAATGTGGACTTTCTTGAAAAGGATTTCCCTAGTAGGGGTGAAGTAGATAGGAACATTGAACCCTATGAAATGGAAGAACCTAAAGTGGGTATACCTACTCAAGTAGAGATAGAGGAAGAAGTTCCTCACCTTCCAGAAGATAGTGGGAGGGATTTATCTTCGAGTAGCACACTTCCATTGAGAGAGGAATCTCAAGAGCCTATCTTATGTAGGAGTCAGCGTGGACACATTCCCTGATATCGCTTTGACATCGAGAATGAATCCTCTATGACTGATGCACATGATGTTAACGAGCCAAGAAACTATAAAGAGGCTATCAACTCACCTACTAGTAAAAAGTGGATGAAAGCAATGGAAGATGAAATGGAGTCAATGAAATCCAATAATGTTTGGGATTTAGTTGATTTACCTCCCGGGCGAAAGACTGTTGGGAACAAATGGGTCCTACGAGTCAAACGCAAAGTGGATGGTTCCATTGAAAGATATAAAGCTCGCTTAATAGCCAAAGATTATACCCAATAAGAGGGTATAGACTACGAGGAAACTTTCTCTCCAGTAGTAAGGTTTGCCTCGATAAGATTAATTCTAGCTATTGTAGCTCGTTTGGATTTGGAACTCCATCAAATGGATGTGAAAACAGCATTTCTCAACGGAGAATTGAATGAAGAGATATATATATGGATCAACCTGAGGGTTTCACTGTTAAAGGAAGTGAAAACAAAGTTTGTAAACTTAAACGATCTATATACGGTCTCAAGCAAGCATCCAGGCAGTGGTACTTAAGATTTCATAACTCGATCATTAATGATGGATTTATGATGATTGAAGAAGATCACTGTGTCTATCTCAAACGATCTAAAAGTAATTTTTTTATACTTTCACTTTACGTGGATGATATCTTAATAGCTGGAAATAATCTGGAGTTGTTAAAAGCCACTAAGAAGTGGTTGTCCTCAAATTTTGAAATGAAGGACATGGGTGAAGCTGAATTTGTACTAGGTGTTCGAATATATCGGAATCATTCCGAAAGACTTCTTGGTTTGTCTCAAGAGACTTACTTAAAACAAGTTCTTGAACACTTTGGTATGCATCAATGCAAACCCCTTGACACTCCCATGGCTAAAAATGAAAAGTTGAGCCTTGACGACTGCCTAAGACTGAGGAAGAAAGGAATAATATGTCTAAAGTCCCATATCACAGTGCTATTGGCAAGTTAATGTATGCAGTTATGTGTACACGCCCTGATTTAGCTTTCGCAGTTGGCATGGTTAGTCGTTATCAGTCTAATCCTAGAAGAGCACATTGGGGAGCAGTTAAAAGGATACTACGTTACCTTAAAGGAACTGTTGACTACATGTTATGTTATCAAGGAACAAACTCACGGATAGTTGGTTATAGTGATGCTAACTGGGGAGGAGACAATGATAACCGTAAGTCAACATCAGGTTACGTATTTTTGCTTAATAATGGAGCTATAACGTGGAATAGCAAGAAGCAAACAAGTGTATCTCTCTCTACAATTGAAGCAGAATTTACTGCTTATACAAGAGCTGTTCAGGAGGCTGTTTGGTTAAAAAGGTTCATGGAGGATCTTGGAGTGGTCGATCACGCATATGACCCTGTGACGGTTCATTGTGACAATCAAGCAGCCATTGCATTCACAAAGGATCCCAAGTATCATGGAAGAACCAAACACATTGATCTGAGGAATAACTTCATTCGAGAGACTATATCTAGTAATGAAATAGCTTTAGAGTACATTCCTACTAACGTAATGGTAGCTGTGACTAAGCCCCTTGCTAGAGATGTCTTTCTAAAACATGTTAGGGCTATGGGTCTTCGAAGGGAGTAGATGTACTTAAAGACGACAAGTTACATTTTTTTGTGTGAAACAAATGTTCATTTATGCATCTTAAGTTTAATATCATTATATTATTGAGATGTATAATTATTTGTTATTGACACATAATTACACAAAATAAAAGTATGTCACCAGACAAAAGATTGACTCTCTCACACGAGTAATCGCCTCAGAAGCCAAGTGAGCAAGCTGAGATGAGACAATGATACTTGAGTTACCAAGGGAGTAGGCTAAGTACATAACGTATGTCGTCTTGATATAGATCAAGATCCGGTCAAAGTAAAAGACCAATTGAGAATCAAGAAAATTCTCATAAGTCTGGAATAGAAGTTGAGACGAGCCAAGTATAAATAGTTGGACATTAAGAAGTGTCTGAACTAAATATTTGTACAGTAGGTAAAATAAATGACATACGCTCTTTAAAGAGTTGAACCACTGTAGCACTTGTTTTGGTAACAAGTGTGCATTTGTGACCGAGAGAAATGAGCAGCATGTCCCTCTTGCTCATTGTGTGATGTCTCTAAAATGCCAATTATTTGTGCAAAATACCCTATATGACTTTCAACTATACTTAAGGGGTATTAAGTCAATGTTTGCTACTTTAGCATGCTATCTAGAACCATGAATAAATTCGGTTGGACGGTACATGTCTAGGAAAGCAATTGCCTTAATGATCTAAAAGTGATAAGTGAGGAAGGAAGATAAAATTGATTATACCTGATGATTGTGTTCATTGGTCGACCAGTTATGTCACGGACATAGCTATGAACACACTATACGATCCTAAGAGTCAATCATAGCCTTAAAGGGACCAAGGTATGTTTGGACTTGGTTTAATCAAATTAGTCTGGGGTATAACGAGTCGAAGTTGAACTTGTAGTGGATGTAGCTATTATGTCATGCCTTACAGGTGCATAAGTACAAAGCTGCCACGTACATGCATACTCGTTGGTCACATGACACATTTGCATGAATGATAGACCATGGATGATAAGGCCATCATGTGCGAGTGAGAGATGTTGGAATTAAGGTCCACCCAAGATGACCCAGGCCCAATCTAAACCCGAGCCCAATTATGTTTAATAAAGAAGACGACTGGAACGGCTACAAAATGAAAGGGTTCCAGCGTTCCTTTTGTTCGCGGGTGACAATCATGACTCTTGCACGCAAAGAGTCGTGACATTCACCGTTCTTTATAAGGGCTGAAGATGAACGCAATCCAACACCAAGAAATCAGTATTCTCTCCTCTCTCTCGCTCTCTAAAATCTCCTTCGCTGATCAAAGCAAATCAGTGTTGTGAATCAGTGGGCGATCTCCTTTTTGTGACCTCGCTCCCAACCATTGTTGCAAAGTATTGTACCAAGTTCGGTGATCAAACTCAAGGTATCGATTCTACGCTTCCGCCCCAGAATTGAACAAGTAAGTGATTCAATTCCCTCTGTAGTTTACAACTACAATACATATTTACTATAATAAAAGAAATCTACCTTTCCTAATATAAAGAAATCTGGCTTCCTAACATAATTTTAATTGGTTAATTTACAGCCAAGAAATCTGGGACACTAATATCATATTTTCAACAGTATTGTATCTGTCACAGCTTCTGCATTTTGTAATACTGCACGTCTCTTTATTTGATGTAAACATAGATCCCGGCAGCCTGACAGTGCTGGAAGTTAACTAGCAATGAGCTGAGGGTAAACAATGGTTAGAGACGTGGTGAATAGAATCATGTATAGATGTTTTAGCAACAAACCGTGATAGTTTCTCTAAGCTGAAAAATGAACTGCAAAAAGTGAAAATAGAGAGGAAAAAGAGGTTAAATGAAAAAACTGAAGTATCAAGATAAACATTAATGTTATCTTGGGGCCAAAATACATTTTACCCAAAGTATTCACCGATTCCCACTTTCAACCTCTGTTTGAAAAGTGGGTCTCTTTAGTACTTAAGTTTCCAATTTTTCCCACTTTTAACCAAAATTCACCTTCAATATTCGGTGTTGGAAGCACTGTCATTCGCAAAGATATTAGAACACCCCCAAAACTTGGTTCTAACAACGAGCCTTTACTTTTTCAAGATTAGAAAACATCTTCTATATATCAAAAATATAAGAACATTCAATGTAAAAAGGTTGTTTATTAATGAATTACTGTGGTTACATGAGTGGCACTAGAAAGTGCTTTTGGTGGGAATTGAACCACGGACATTTCATATAAAAAGTAGTACCAGATGCCGCTTGATTTGGGTTAATTGAGACACCTTTCACACTAGCTTTGCTTTATGGATGAAACAGAACGCAATAAATCCACTTTCAATGTGACTAACAGCCTTGCTTAATGTTAACCTTGGAAAGGGATCTCCCTCCTTCCCAGCACTTTACCCACCCACCCCCAGCATACCAAAATACAGGCTGTAGATTCCATTTCATCGGGTCCAAGTAGACCTCTCACAAGCAGCGGCCAAGCCAGAAATTTTTGAAAAGGGAGTCAAGGTTGCTTTGGGAATAAATATTTGATTGAAGTGTCCAAATATCTGAACATTACTGTTATCTTTGTGAGACTTGGAGGAATTGTAATTTGCGACGGTACTTCCCAATTTGTTTACAATTACCATTCATCTCTAATACCTTAAATACAGTAGTCCTTCTACTATTGGGGGGAAGTTATAGTAACTAGCTGAACCAAGATACATAACCGCAAGGGACCTGAAAATTTTGGGAAATGAAAGGACATATTAGAGTCGTGAAAACTCGTACACCGATAAGTAATGTATGCTATATCTCTCTGCAACTTCTCACGGTGATTCTTCAACTACATAACTTCTGATCTAGTAAAAAGATAAAAAGAATACTGAATTATCTGTTAGATCATTATGGCTTGCAACACAAATTATTTAGCACTTCCATAAATAAAATCATGTCTATGATATTAATATAAAGTATAGTCAACAATAATAAAATGTGTAGAATTCCTTTTGATGTATAATTATCTAATTGTGATGGGCAAAAGGGTAATACAACATCATCAAGCTTGAAAGGGTGGCTTGAAAGGGTGTGGTCCCTAAGTGAAATGTCACCTTGTCTCCTATATAAAGGGTCTTCCATCAACCCTAGAGACTACTTGATTTCTTATTCTCTCATACTAAATAAATCTTCATTATTGCTAAGAAGACATTGTGAGTTTAAGAGACATTATCATTTAGAAGATCATTTTCCTACATATTCTTCTTCATCTATATTCTCCCGAAAGATATCAACATGGATTCAACAGGTATATTCCTAACGCTTCCGTTTCATCTCTTCCTCAATCTTTTAATAAATACGAGTGTGGCATTCAGGGGTATATAATTGTTCCAACATTATCAACCATCTATACCAACAATTTGGTTTTGCTCAAACTTGATCTTGATGATCTATTATTCTGGTTTAAATTAAAGCAGTGTATCAGTTTCGGTGGGGAAACATATCTAACCGTTGGTGAACAACGAATTATTGAGTAATTAAATCAATTTAAGAATCAAACACAGGAATCATTCAACTGATATACAAGTAGAAGAGAAGCATGTAAGATCAGAGTAACAGAGTAGGAAACTTTTCGAAACTAGTGAGATTGCGAAATCAAAAAGAAAAGTAAGGTGAGGAAGAGATTTAATGTGTTTACATAATGGGATTGATACCGACCTGGGGAGTCTTAGTGGCAGGGATGACATTGACTCGAAGAATGTCTCTGGCTTAGATGCATTCATCCTTAGACCTCTTTGCGGCCTCTCCATTCCCAAAGCTTCTCGAACCTCTTTTGGTGATTGGTGATTCTTTCACATCACATAAAAGCTCCAAGCGCAAATGGTATTTCTTGTTAATGTTCAGTAATTCCATATATAGAACAATTAATATCCATTGCTAAGAAGTAAAGGGATTAAAGTAGATGATAATTGCTGGGCAAGTAAGAAGTTGTTTAACCATCGCATGCTTAATACACAATTCACATGTTTTCTTTCTTCTCCTCTATCACTTTTATCACAAACTTTGTGCAAACCTTACACGAAGTTTACTCATCAATTGATTTTAGAATGCACTACATTTGAAAATGCACAATACCTTCCCCAACACTGCCTCTGATTCATGAATATAATCTTCTTCGTCGTCGTGTGCAGGTTTCTTGTCGTATTATATTTATGGAAAATGTTCTATATTACTCGTCTATAGTTAAGCCTGCTCCTTCTACATTCTTTTGCTACCTGACTTTTCAAATTCAGATTAATCTCAAAATGTGTGTGATAGAATGTGTGTGATACTTATGTTTCTGAATATGGGGATACCACATGACCTTTGTTGGTGTATCAACGTCGGAGCAAGCAAGTTCATCCTTCAACTACTTCTAATTGTCACCTAACTTAAGGTTCTTCTCCTTCCCCAAATCAAGTAAGCACATCAACAATTATTCCTTTACCTAATTTTGACTCTTTTGATCAAGAACCTCGTTTAAGAATTTCATCTCGTACCATTCGTCCTCCAGATCACCTTATTAGTCTCATTGCACATATTTCTTCATTTTCCATCTTAGAGACTTACATTCCATTGATGTTCCCACTTCTTACCAGCAAGCGGCTAGTATTTTATGTTGCAAGGAGGCAACGATACAGAGATTAGTGTTTTATTGGAGAATGACACATGAGATCTTGTACCTCGTCCTCTCGTCTATTATTGGTAGTAAGTGGGTTTTGCGTTTAAATTAAAATCTGATGGGCGTATTGGCCAAAACTCCATACTCATCCTAACCTTTCCTCTACAGTACTTTCCACATTCCGTAGTTGACACACATTTTGGGGATGGTGCGAATTCGGGGAATTGGGGAGGAATTTGGAGGCAGGTAGTGAATTAAAGTATAGTAAAGCAGTTGTGAAGCTTGTCAACGGCGTGAAATGAGATGAGAGGGGGTAGATACAAAGAACAAGAGAGTTGACAATGAAGGTGGTGAGGGCAGTTTCAGTAAGTAACAAAATTGTAGATCAGAAACCAACATAAAGTGGTTATGTTACAAAATGAAAATACAAAGTTGCAAACCATACAGGAAGAAGAAAATCAATACAAGTACAATAAAAAAAAAAAATGCAGCCGTTAACCCAAATTTTAGGGTAGCCCAGATTTCAATTCCATAACGTGGTTTAGCCTTTTTATGAGATCATTATGGCAATCCTGAGTTATTTTAAACTGGCGCAAGGTACTACTATCCGTCAACTGATCTGGTATTTCTTTCAATCTCGGGCAGCTGCTTATAGAAATATAGATAAGGTTTTGCAATCCCTTGCCCTCCATCGACCACCATTCTGTTGTGGAATTGGCCCTTCCAACACCCAACACCCAAGCAAATCGCAAGAAAACCCGGCACCACAAACAAGCACAAGAAATAAGAAACCAAAGCAAAAGAACAAAACGAACACAAGAAATTGTTTACCCAGTTCGTCAATATGTTTGACTACGTCTGGGGGCACTACCAAGCCAGGATCTTGCACTATAATATGTAAATATGGAGTTACAATGAGTATGGGGGCGGAACATTGTTTATATAGCAAACCTAGAAAGAGACCTAAACCTAAACATAAGAGGAATCCCGAAAATCTGCACTTCCCCGACATTCCAGGCGCCCGCCTGTATATTCCCAAGCGCCCGCTTACTTGGTTATTCCAGAATCCAGACTTTCTGTCGAGACCGGGCGCCCGCCTGGTAGTTTACCAGGCGCCCGCTTGGAATCCGCCAGATTTTCTCCATTTGTTTCCATTAGGATCTCTACTCCAACAATCTCCCACCTAGAGATCAACCGCATATACAAACCCCGTATCCGTCTTCAACTCATCCTTGGTGTCTTCCTAGTGCTCACCTCGATCATGGTAGTGCCGTCCTCCTCCCCTATTCTCCAAGCCTCGTTGAAGCTATACCCAGCTTCAACTTCACCTTGCTTGAGAAACCTGGAGCCTTTGCATCCGATCTACACTCTCTGTTAGATCTGCGTTGCGGAATATCCGGTCCTGGAGTATTCGATTCATCTTCAGTGACCCCTTGAACTTGGCCATTATGAACCGTCTCGCTCCCACCCGAGTTTGGAATATCCATGCAAATCACATTCGCATCCCCGCATTCCTTGAACTCCCGAAGCTCATACTCTCTACCATTATTAGACATCAAGCTTTTAACCTTGAGTCCCTTCCGATTCTTCACCAAGGCCTTCCACTTCTTATACATCCTGAAAGATTCATCTTTCCCTTATAAGAACTAATCCCGGACCTTCCTTGTCGAATCATCAATGAAGGTCATGTAATTTGACACACCAACCCGAGAAGTTACCGGAGCCGATCCACACAAATCCGTGTGATCCCCCTTCTCACTCATGTGACCCAATCGACAGTGCCACAATTCCGTATCACCCTTGGCCGTCGCCACCGCGATACTACCCTTGGTGTTTCCCGCCAAATACAGTCTTCCTTCCCTATTACCCCGAGCGACCTCACGATCCTCCTTGGCAATAACCCAGTTCCTGCAGCTAAAAGTTACCGTGTAACCTTCTTCACCCAGCTGCCCAACTGAAATCAGGTTCTTTTTCAAACCCGGAATGTGACTGACCCCGTGTAGATGTAGGACCTTCCCGTCCGATGCTCCTATTCTGACATCCCCCTTCTCCTTGATTTCCAAAGGCTCGCCATCCGCCAGATAGACCTTTCCGAAATCACCGGAAGTGTAATTTTCCATCGCTCCTGCATGCCCGCATGAGTGGAATAATGCCCCCGAATCCAGCACCCATGATTCTAGCGCACTACAAACGCTCAGAATCAGTACATCGTCACCTTCGATTATCACATTCGCCGATTTATCCCCTCGCATGGGACAATCCCTCTTGTAGTGTCCTAACTCCTTACAATGATAGCACTCTACCGATCCTCTGGCAACCCTTGGTCTTTCTTTGTTCTCCTCATACTGATCCCCACCCCCGATTACACTTTCCCTTGACCCTGTTCTCCCTTTATTGCTAGAACCCGGTCTTCCTCTACTAGTTGTAGCCAAGACCGATTCCGAAGTAGACGGTGTCCCCAACTTCTTTATGCGATTCTGTTCACCCAAGAGGAAGTCCTTAACATCATTATACTTCAATTTGTTCTTACCCGCTGAAGCATTTAACGCTGTCACCGTTCCGCTCCAACTTCTTGGTAAGGACGCTAGCAATAAACACGCATGAACCTCGTCACCGAAAGTAATCTCCAACGCAGTCAATGAGTCTATAATATCCATAAACTCATCGATGTGTTTAGCTATGGATCCTCCGTCTTGCATCTTGAGACTACCCATCTTGCGTATCAAATCAACCTTATTTGCAGCAGATGGAGTTTCAAATCTCTCAGTAAGATAATCCAATAGCTCCTTGGTGGTTTTCGCCTTCCTGGTAGTCTTCGCGATCCACTTCGACAAAGTAGATCGAACCACCCCTAAGGCTTTCCGATCCATGAGATCCCAGTCTTCCTGCTTTTCTTTTTCCGGTTTGACTCCTGTTAGAGGCTTATAGAGATCCTTATTATACAAGAGATCCTCTATTTGCATCCTCCAAAACCCGTAGTCAGAACCATCAAATTTCTCAACCGCCTGTTTGTCCTTACCCATTCTTGATTGCTTGACAACACCCAATCACTTGATAAACCAATCTTACGATTAACCCTGATCTCCAACCAGAGCTCTGATACCAGTTGTTGTGGAATTGGCCCTCCACTACCCAAGCAAACCCACAAGAACAATAAGAGCACACAAACAAAGCACAAGAAATCAAAGCAAGAAAAGACACAGAAATTGTTTACCCAGTTCGTCAATATGTTTGACTACGTCTGGGGGCACTACCAAGCCAGGATCTTGCACTATAATATGTAAATATGGAGTTACAATGAGTATGGGGGCGGAACATTGTTTATATAGCAAACCTAGAAAGAAACCTAAACCTAAACATAAGAGGAATCCCGAAAATCTGCACTTCCCCGACATTCCAGGCGCCCGCCTGTATATTCCCAAGCGCCCGCTTACTTGGTTATTCCAGAATCCAGACTTTCTGTTGAGACCGGGCGCCCACCTGGTAGTTTACCAGGCGCCCGCTTGGAATCCGCCAGATTTTCTCCCTTTGTTTCCATTAGGATCTCTACTCCAACACATTCTAGATCCTCCAGACCATGAATATGAAGGACTTGGAGGCAGGGGAACCGCCCTTGGTCGCTGTGGTACTCCAATTTACTACCCTTTAGACAATCTTTTCGTAATTTGAGTACCTGAAGATTAGGAAGCCCTCCCAGCTTCGTAAAGGCTAACATATCCAAACGTGAAAAGGATAACGTTATCTTGGTGAGACTCAATGGTAGTGCCCCTACATCTGTGAATTTAAATGGACCTTGAATTTTGAAAGTTTGGAGATGCTGTAATTTGCTAACATACTCAAACATTTGAATTTCATGTTCGCGACATGAAGCCTCAAGTTTCTTGAGATTGGGAAGCGTCCTGAGCATGTTTACGTCATCGTGCTCACTTATATATAAGGTAGACAAAGTACGAAGGTTAGGCAAAACACTATTACGATTACGATTACCTTGTAGAATATTCAACCTCCTAGTGTAACCACGGGGTAGAGGTAGATGCCTCAGCTGTTGCATTTTAAAAATATTAAAATCCAACGATAATTGTTGGAATTGAAAGGTCCGCCCAAGATGGCCCGACCCGAAACCTTACCCAGCCCATATGTGTGTTAGTAAAATAATAAAACACAACTAAAGGAAATGGGGATAGGTCGTTCAAATAGACGTCGTTTGACAGCAAGAGTCATGAACGACGCTTGATGAAAAGAGTCGTGGATTTTCGTACTCTTTATAAGGGCAAGGGCGATCGCAGTCTAAAAAAAAAAAAAAAGAATCCGACTTCCCCTTCTCTTCTGTCTCGCAATCTCCTTGCTGATCAATAATAGCAAATTAGTGTTGTGGACTAGTGAGTGATTTCCGTTTATTGTGATTTCACTCCCGACCTCCGTTGCGAAGTATTGTGCAAGTTCGGTGATCAAATTCGAGGTATCGATCTTACGCTTCCGCACCAGAATTGAACAAGTAAGTTGTTCTTCTCCCTCTGTAGTTTACATTGGTATCAGAGCCCCGTTGAGTTTGATTCTGAACCCTTAAAGCCATGTCAAAACTTTTTTTTGTTCATTGCCATGACTACTTGTTAGTACCCGACCTGAAAATGAGTTTATTAGGACTTTCCCAAAAATACAAGGACTTTATAGGAATTAGAAACCTTGCAAAGACTTGTCCCGGATTCCCAAAATATCTAATTTATGGCAAAATCTATCAAATTAGGTAGTAAATGGTTTCCTTAAAACCATGCAGAAACCCTAGCTTAAGAATCAAGTCAGCCGGCATCCTTGGCCACGCGGCCAACCTTGCTCCGCGTTGATCTTGGCCACGCGGCCACTATTGTCACCGGCTTCAACAATGGCCAGGCGGCCAACCTTGCGCTGGATGATCTGGACCATCAGATCCTCCCATCAGTTTACTATATAAACCACTCCATTCCATTGGTTTAGGGGTCCGATTTTGAGAGCTCTAAGTACAAATTTTGGAGTTCTTAAACAATATTTTTCTCTCTAATTAACATTCAAACACTCAAGAAGATCCAAGGTTTATTTCTTGCCAACATAGGTAAGTTTTCTAACTTTTTCTTCGTGTTCTTGCATTATCCTTAATGTAGATCTTTTATATTCATGTTCGTACATGTTTATTCATAGTTTCTTCGTATGCTTTGCATGTTTATTCATATGTTCATATATGTTCTTCGCATGTTCATCGTGTTCATAGATTAAAACCTTATTTATGCTATATTTAGGGTTGCGATCTTCATAATTACATGTTATTTCATAGCCGATGATGATCGAGGGTTAATCAACCCGAGGATGATCTAGGAACTACTTCTAAACCCTATTCTTTAGGTAATTCCCCCTTCATTATGCATGATCCCGATTCTTCTGCCTATTCTAATTCTCTGCGAACTACGCTGACCTGAGCTTCTCACATTGAGAGGAACATAGGCAATCTTCGGATCCGGTCTAAATCACTAACACACTACTAACACATTCATCATGATAGAAAGACCGATCAATTCGGGCAATAGGAGTGATAACGTAAATATTCTTCTCTTGTTGTAATTTGACCCCCGAACCCATTAAACATGCTTTTTTCAATGTTTTGGCTTTAATTAAAACGGCGTGGCGACTCTCATAATTTTAATGTCGTTAAGAATATTCCCTTTGTAAATAAAAATAATCACAAGATACTTCCCATGCGTCGCTTCATCGGAAAGGGGTATTCACAGTGGCGACTCTGCTGGGGACTGCTTTGAAACTTTTTCAAACTTAGTGGGTCTAACTTTCGTTCACATCATGATGACTGCCATGTTCTCACATGCACCTTACACTTTGCCATGTTCTCACATGCACCTTACACATTTGCCATGCTCTCACATGCACCTTACACTTCTGCCATGTTCACACATGCACACGCTTGCCATGTTTACACATGCACACACTTGCCATGTTTATACATGCACCTCACATACTTGCCATGTTCACACATGCACCCTCCACACACTTGCCATGTTTACACATGCACACACTTGCCATGTTTATACATGCACCTCACATACTTGCCATGTTCACACATGCACCCTCCACACACTTGCCATGTTTACACATGCACACACTTGCCATGTTTATACATGCATCTCACATACTTGCCATGTTCACACATGCACCCGCGCACCCGCAATGTTAATACTTGTACTTTGTCGATACTTGTACTTTGTATATACCTTGTATCCTTGTACCCCTGTTATCTTCGCTTTAGTATTAGGGTCAAACAAAACTCTGCTATGCTCCCTTGTACATGGCTCTCTCTCCCTCTCTCATGCATTGCATTGCATCATCCTAACATCAAAAGCTTCTCTCTTTTCTCCTTAAAAAGAATTAGTTTCTTGCCACACACTACCACTAGTCCGTGTCAGCACTGCACAGGTCCCCATTACCCGGAGTATTCGATGTGCAGGAATTTGTGTGCTACTGCCGCACTCTTTTCGAGTCACTCGTCTATTCCACTCACCGTATACGGTGGGAACCTTTTACCTAACCCGTGTCAACCCACACTAGTATAGGTATCACACCTAGGTTTTGACCGGTTGGTTTGGCTAGCTTTTTCTTAATAGTCAATTAACGTGCTGTCTATGTCGAGTCATCCCCAAGTCAATGATGAATCGAGATCTTCGAGAGAAAGTGCACAAAAAAGTGATTTCCCTACAAGGGACGTGCCATGGTGAGATGAGTGTTTATTGTCAAGATCTCCGCTCATCATTAACTTGCGTAGGATGTAACATAGACGTCACGTTAAATGCCTTTAAGGAAGGGTTAGTCGTAGGATCCGATGGTTGGTGGAAGCCGCTTGCCCTATAGGACCCTCGCCCAAATTGTCCGTTTGGGGGTGTGCAATGCAGGTGAAAAACGAGGGGTCTATAGACGTAATGATGGCCTCCACTGATCGTAGTCTTCTAACTAGTTGCGAAAAAGGGGTACCCCTTCCAACCAATTAGGATGTAAATAATGTATGTTTTTGTAAATTAAAATATACTTTGCATGAGCCTTCCCCCTCTCCTAAAGCTTCATTTCCCTTCAACCTTTCAGCAAAGCAAGTTTGGATCCATTCGGGTGGTCGACTACAACGTGAAGCTTATACTCCGTCCACGTTCTCAGTCGCGTCATCAGCAATGTCAACTCCCGCTTCAGCTTCAGCCTCTGCTCCTCCTGCCAGTGCCGCCGAGCTCAACACTGAGGCTACTCTCAATGGTATTCCCCCAAGCCTCCAGAACTTCCTCGCCGGTCTCGAAGCCAAGATCAGGAATCTCGAGGAAAGCAACAAGATGTTGGAAGACCAGAACCAACAGTTGAAGGGTCACATTGAACAAAAGGGGACTAAACTGGTGCCCGATGGGGAGAATTTCATTTATGTCGAGGATGAAGAGGTCAATACCAACTGTCCCCCCAACACCAATGCTGCCGCCTTCCCATTCCCAAGCTACCGCAATGTTCCACCTCCTTCTTTCTACACCCAACAAGGTTTCACTACCATGAGCAAGAACAAGGCTGTCTATGAACCTTCCCCTGAACTGCTTGGTGGCTACCTCTCCGCTAGTAAACTACCCGCACCCTCGTTGCCTCTGAGTATTGGGATGGCCGCTGCTACTGCTTCCACTACTCCTCCCGTCATTCTGTCAGAAACTATCCCCGACATCTCCAATCACCCTGTGGTTATGGCCATGCAAGAGCAAATGCGAAAGTTGATTGAGACCGTAGATAAGCAAAGTGCACCGACTACCAAGACAATCAACCCTAGCCAAGTAGGGGCTCTCCCCAAGGATTTCAAGATGCCTAAGGTGGCAATGTTTCATGGTGACTCGTGTCCTAAGACTCATTTGGATAGTTATGTGTTGGCCATGAGGGCTCGTGACTGCACCAACGAACAAATGGCTCGCGTGTTTCATAGCACTTTGGATGGTATAGCTCTGCGTTGGTTCTTGGGGCTAGAACCAAGCGAGAGGCAAACGTGGGATCAAATCAGTGCCATTTTCTGTGAGAAGTATCAAGCTAACTTGGATTGGCATGTGAATCGAACCGACCTTGAGAACACTATACAAAAGCCCGGCGAGGCTATTTATGATTTTTACAAGAGGTGGAATCATCGGTTGTGCGAGGTCCAATACCCACCAAAAGCGAAGGAACAGAAACAGATTTTCTACAAGTGCTTGCTACCGGAGATGAAAGCAGCTATAGGTAATGGTTACTTCCCTGATTTGCGGGAAATGGTTGACGCCGGAGTAAGGTACGAAGCAGGGTTCACTGGGATTGTGCCGCCAAAGGAAAGTCCAAAGACCAACAACAACAAATTCTTCCGCTACAAGGCTCCTACTGCGCCTGCGCCTCCTAGGGGTGGAAAAGAGGCCGTCGGCCAAGTGAATATGGTCCAGAAAGAGGTCCCGCTAGATGTCCAAGCCGTAACAAGGAATGGGGCTCCGCCGCAAAGAGAGAGGGAACACTTTGACGATTTTGGAATGCCTATGGGGAAGGTCTTTGACGTGTTAGTCAAGAGAGGTCTTATCAAGCCTTTAGAGAATTACCAACCCGCCTACCCAAGAAGTGATTTGGACGCTTCCAAGTTCTGCAAGTATCACAAGCACATCGGGCACACAACGGATGGTGGTATTCAATTGAAGCGCGTTGTACAAGGGTTGATCAATGACAAGAAGATTGAGAAGCCGAAGGGTCCTAATGTGGTGAATAACCCTCTTCCCAACAATGGGGGTGGGGTGAATATGGTGCAAACATGCGAGATTAGTATCCTAGAACTCATGGATGCCTTTGACAAGATAGGGCTCACGATGGTGGATATCTTCATGGCATTGGTGACGTTAGAAATGCTCGAACCATTAGAAGGACACCTTCCCCGCCTTGGTTGTGATTTGTCGAAGTTTTGCCACTACCACAAGTGCACCGGTCATACTACCGAAGAATGCTTTGAACTCAAGAAGGCCGTGCAAGAGCTCATCCACAAGGGAGTTGTCGAAGACCCTAGAGATTATGTAGCTAGCAATGTACTCATGGTAGAACTTAGTGAGATCGCTGATCCGGCCGAGCCTGTTATGGCGGACTGTGATGAGATGGGTTGTATTTCAATGACTAATAATAAAGAATCTTCTTGCTACTTGTTGTCTTTAGAAGAACTAGTGAGTGAAGTCGAATCCCTAGAGGAAGAGAGTCCCAAACCCTCTCAACCCCTTTCTTGGGCCGAAATCTTCGAGGAGGCCGAAAAGACCGAAGTTTCGCCCCCTTGTCATGACTCGCCATTGTCTTTGGAGGAGCTACGTGCAGAAGTTTGTCTCCTTACAAGATCCGGTCAAGTGTACCAATCCGACCCGAAGGGTGCAAAGAAAGTCTTTGGGAAGGAACCCGAGCAAGCCGACCTAGACAAAGAAGACCCTATCCTCACTCAACTCAAACAAACCCAAGCCCATATTTCACTATGGTCCCTACTCACCTCCTCCCTAGCCCATCGCCTCATGCTCGAGCAAAACCTCGCCGCCACCATGGTACCATCCACTATTACCCCGGAAGACGTCACCCACATGATTGGTAATATCCACTATGGAAACATCATCACTTTCTCGGAGCTAGACAAGCCAGCGTTCGGAGTTGATCATAATGAGCCTTTATACATCACTGTCGAGGTAAATGGCAAGAAAATCCCCCGTGTATTCATTGATAATGGTTCTGCAATTAATATCCTGCCTTCAAGGATGATGGATGTGGTTGGCATTCATGGTGTTGATTTACGCCCATCCAAGCAAACCATCAAAGCTTATGACTCTACATGCCGCGCCGTGATAGGCGAAGTCACCTTGCCCATTACCATCGGAACAAAGATCCTGCCAACCGATTTCCACGTCATCGACATCCCCTTCCCTACACCAGTGTGTGAAGTTTCAATCTGGTAATGAAGTGACCATCATCTACAGTGATCTCGTAACTGCCCAAGGGACGGACACCAAGGGCGTTCCTGTCTTACAGATTCAGCATGGGGAAGAGAGCCGACTCTTCAATGGCTTCGAAATAGTCGCTCAAGCACAGATCTGCACCATCGACCTCACCAAAACAACGGATAAAGTAGCACCTGTTGTCAAGATACTGCGTAATATGGGCTTCATACCGGGGCTGGGGCTAGGTAAGAACTTGCAAGGCCCCACAGAATTGGTTGAAGAGGTTGATCATCGAGGGTTGTTCGGTCTAGGATACACCCTTACTCTTGAAGACAAGATGGAGCAATAAAGGATGGATTTGCTTAAAAAGATGAAGCTTCCCTACAAAAAGCCTGAAATGCGGCCATACCGCCTGTCCCTGAATAGCTACTTCGTCAGGGAAGGCGAGGAGTTTTCGTGTTTTGAGTTCGCAGAGCCATGGATTGACCACACCGGAAAGTTGCAGAAAGGGTTCGAGATTCTCAGAGATGTGGAATTCGATCGGTCCAACATGAAGCTGACTTACATGGAATATGACAAAACCACGGGCAGAGTCAGAACCATCAGGCATGAGTACTCCACCAAGGTTGCAGATGACTTGGCAGATCAACTTGAAGCCGCAACCCTTGACAAGCCAGCAATAGAAGCCGCAGAAACTCCAAGTTTGACTGAGACGTGGGACGGCCAATATCTGCTTCAACATCTGGGTAATCTGGGGCTGCACGAAGACATGGTTGCCGTCATCGGAGATGATTCTGAAGATAAGGTAGACCCAAGGACATTGGTGGTACCCATGGGGGACAAGCTCAAGAATTGGTGCATCATTGGGGGACCTATAGCTACTCCGGAATTTATGATGGAAACACTGGGGCTTACTCCTTCTCCTGTCGCCACTCCTGCAGCATCTCCTGTCACTCACCCAAAATCCCCGTCCCCAGAGTGTAGTGTTTTACATTTTGAATTTGAGTCTTCCTCTAAGTCTGACGACCTTACGTCTGAAGACTATGATCTTGTTGCAAACGCTATTTTCCCTTTTGCCATAAATGAAACCCTCGACCTTTCCGAGTATCCCTCCATAGTCACTCTTTTAACTGATAAATTGGCTAATAATCAAACTAATGATATACACTTAGTTAATAACGATTCATTAGAAGAGGCAGACACAGACACATTAAATGATGAATACATTAAAGATATCTCAGAACAGGTTATTAATCAAAAAAAATCTCGAGCCCAAGCTGCCGATGAGGTGTTAACATGCGTGAATTTGGGAACCGAAGCCGGGCCTAAGGAAACGCAGATTGGGAGTTTCTTCAGCGGAGCCGAAAGGGAAGCACTGATTGAGCTACTCAAAGAATATATGGATGTGTTTGCATGGTCTTATAAGGACATGCCGGGGCTCGACAACTCGATCGTAGAGCACAGAATCCCGACAGCACCAGACGCTAAGCCAGTCAAGCAGAAGCTGCGCCGCATTAAGCCGGAATGGTCTTTGCAAGTGAAGGAAGAGATTGAGAAGCTACTCCGTGTGGGTTTCATCAGGGTGATCGAATATCCAACTTGGTTATAAAATCTGGTGACTGTCAAGAAATCCAACGGTAAAGTCAGAGTATGTGTGGATTTTCGGGATCTCAACAAAGCTACACCAAAGGATGACTTCCCCTTGCCAAATATCGACATGCTGGTGGATGCGACCGCCCACTATGAGGTCAAGTCGTTTGTGAATGGGTTTGCCAGCTATAACCAAATCAAGATGGCCGAGGAGGACCAAGAAGAAACAGCTTTCAGCACCCCATGGGGGACTTTTTGCTATACTGTCATGCCATTTGGGCTGAGGAACGCCGGGGCTACCTACCAACGGGCAGTTACGACTTTATTCCACGATATGATCCACAAGGAGATTGAGGTGTACGTGGATGACATGATTATACATTCCAAAGGGTCTAGGGGCCAACACTTGATAGATCTCAGAAAATTCTTCAACAGGTTGAGAGAGCACGCCATGCGTTTGAACCCGGCGAAATGCACCTTCGGAGTTCGTAGAGGGAAAGTATTAGGTTACATGGTCACCGAGAATGGGATCGAAGCCGACCCAAGGAAGATTCAAGCCGTCCTGGAGATGAAGCCACCCCGTACCGAGACGGAGATAAAAGGATTCATGGGACGCCTGCAATACATCAGTCGGTTTATCAATCAGCTGACCACCATCTGCGAACCAATTTTCAAGTTAATGAAGAAAACAGCCAGTGTGGAGTGGGATCATGACTGCCAGATAGCCTTCGAAAGGATCAAACAATATTTGGTGAATACCCCAATCCTGCGCCCGCCGCATATGGAAAAGCCGTTGCTACTATACTTAACTGTGACAGACACCGCCGTCGGAGCCATGTTAGCGCAAGAAGCTAAAGATTCCCGGATTGAGAATGCAGTGTACTTTGTCAGCCGAAAGTTACAAGGTAGCGAGCTCAATTACTCCGCGCTCGAGAAGACCTGCGTAGGCCTAGTTTGGGTGGTGACGAAGCTTAAGCACTATATGGTATCCCATCCGATCTTACTAGTCTCGAAAATGGATCCTATCAAGTACCTGTTTGATAAACCCTCCCTGTCTATGAGACTCGCTAAATGGTCAGTGTTCTTGGGAGAGTTCGACATTACTTATGTACCGAGGAAAGAAATCAAGGGGAGGGCAATGGCCGATCAGCTCGCAGACTCTCCAAGCACCGAGACAAGAGGACCCGACCCCGAGTTCCCGGACGACGACATTTTCGCAATTGAGGTCGCAGAAAGGTGGCAATTATTCTTTGACGGAGCTGCAAACAAACGAGGGAATGGAGTCGGACTCCTACTTATTGATCCCAAAGATGAGCACACTCCCATAGCCATCAAGCTGAACTTTTCAGCAACCAACAACGCCGCCGAGTATGAGGCGTGTATAGCCGGATTGGAGGCCGCCCTAGAACGCAACGTGAAAGAGTTAGAAGTGTATGGAGACTCTGCTTTGATTATTAACCAAACGGCGAAGAAATGGAAAACTATTGATCCTTGCCTGCAGCGGTACCAAGGTTACATGGATGAGTTGATAGCACAGTTCAAAGAGGTTACCTTCCACTTCCTGCCGCGAGACAGAAATAGGTTCGCGGATGCCCTAGCTACATTGGCCTCCTTAGTTGAAATTCCAGAGGGAAGGTCCGTGAAACCATTCAGGGTTGGACGAAGAGAGAACCCCACCTATTGCTGTGAAATCCAGATCAATGCCGAGGTAAACAGAGATCAATGGTACGCCCAAATCTACAAATTCCTTAAGCACGGAGAGATGTCCTTTGACGGAGGTGTGAAGGCCAAGAGTCTGCAAGCACTCAAAAGGTTGGCGGGACAGTTTGTGCTGTTAGACGATACTTTGTACAAGAGGCATTACGATGGTCTGTTGCTCTTATGTGTCGACAACAAGAAAGCTGAAGCAATAATGGAAGAAGTACACAACGGGTTGTGCGGACCCCACATGAATGCAAGGATGCTTAGACAGAAGATCACTCGGCTGGGCTATTATTGGATTACCATGGAGACAGACTGTATTCAATGGGTTCGACGGTGTCACAAGTGCCAAGTATGCTCCAACCTCAACCACATCCCCCCACACGAATTTTATAGTTCCACCACGCCTTGGCCATTCGCCACGTGGGTTATAGACATTATTGGGAAGATCTCGCCGGCCGGTAGTAATGGTCATGAATTCGTCCTCGTCGCGGTCGACTACTTCACAAAGTGGGTCGAAGCTCAGTCTTACAAGGTGCTGAATTCCAAGAAGGTAGCGCAGTTTATCAAAGAGAACATTATGTGTCGGTATGGGGTTCCCAACCTCATTATATCAGATAATGGCAGTCATTTCGAAGTCGAGTGTGCTCGCTTGCTTGTAGAATTCAAGATCGAACGAAAGAAATCTTCCCCATACTATCCACAGACTAACGGCGCGGTTGAGGCGGTCAACAAAACGATAGAGCAGATAATTCGCAAGATGGCTTCGCAAGGGCGGGATTGGCCCGAGAAGTTACCATTAGCACTTTGGGGGTACAGAACGTCAGTCCGCACCGCTACTGGAGAGACCCCTTACGCTTTGACATACGGCATGGAGGCAGTGCTCCCTATTGAGTTGGAGGTGCCATCTTTGAGGATCTTGCTCGAGAACCAAGTGAATGAGGTGGAATGGCTTCGTAGTCGCTATGATCAGTTGGCAACACTCGACGAACGCAGATTGAAGGACATGGAACACATCCGGGCTTATCAAAGGAGAACGACAAAAGCCTTCAATAAAAAGGTCAAGCATGTTGACATAAAGGAAGGAGACTTGGTGCTCAAAGCACGCTTACCCAACAAATTCAACCCCCTCAGGAAATGGGCCCCCACTTGGGTAGGGCCGTTTGTAGTACAGAAGATCTTCTCCGGAGGAGCGGTCAGAATGGCAGATTTGGATGGCAACCCGTTCAAGGAACCAGTCAACCTCAGCAAGCTCAGACGCTACTATGACTAGACTCCCCCTCTTAAAAAAAAAAAAAAAAATGTTTACTACGCAAAAAGAAGCCCGATAGACTGAAAACCCGCAAAGGGCGGTCTATGCAAAATAAGGGTGCGTACAAAGCTCGCTAGATCGAAAACCCGCAAGGGCGGTCTAGGCAAAAGTTAGAGCATTCCCCCTTCTATCTTCCCTTTCTTTAAAATCATTCTAGTCTGACTGGAGTGAACTACGGTGACCTGAGCCCCTTAGTCCTATTTGTAAAAGGGGAACGTAGGCAGCCTTTCAAAAGGTGCGGTCTAAAAAACAAATAAACATCCAAATCCTGTTAAGCAATAAAGATAGAAGTTGTATTTTCTGAAAGCAAAAACTTTTATTTCCATAGTCATTGCATGTTAACACTTATTTGATGAGTCTAAGCTTGACATACTTTTTGAATAAATAACCTATTCTGAAATTGAAACTAAAACAAAAGTAAACTAAATTAAAACAATGTGTTTGCAACGACTATGGAAGGATCCTCGGAACTAGTCTTTAGTGCCACTCGTGCCTTCGGTCCCTTTCTTCTTGCTTTGACCACGGCGAACCTTCTTCTTGTTAGGGTTCTCACAAAACCTCCTCTCAAATTCGCTAACCCCTTTTGCTTTGACACTAGGAGTCTTTCCATCCTTTCTCTTCCTTGAAGTCCCCGCTCCATCTCCATTAGCCATGCTCTGACTCCTCTTCCTCTCATAAGCCATCGCCTCCTTCATCCTCAATGAACAACTAGGAGCACAGGATACCAAAATAGTGCCCCTTAGGGTCTCTAGAGTCTGCTCCGTTTGCCCAAGTCTCTCCATAAACCAACCCAAATACTCGCGTGACAGGTAGGTGTTATTGGAGCGTGTGATGAGAGTCCTATGCAAAAACCGGCTTCGCCCCACATTTGAGAAAGGAGAACCGAAGCGCTATCATCCAAATGAAGTATGCCGAAAGGAAAACGGGTCCTCTCCTCGTCCCAACCCTCGGGGATGGTTTGCACTAGACCGTATTGATGGAGTACTCTAGCAGGGTAGTAGAAAGTGGTCCCAGAAAATGACGAAAGTTTAATCATGTGCAATCCCACTTGCTTCTCCTTCACGGAATTAATGTGACAATGGGGCACCACCCATTTGATGTCATCGGTCACCATCTCCGTCAAGTACCTCTCCCAACCCTTGAGAGTCATTCCCTCGAACCTCTCCTCCATACCTCTAATACGGTGCATCCATGGGGTCACCGCCGAAGAAACCGCTGGCTTGTTCACTCGGAGCCTTTCTTGCAACCACATGGTCAAAAGTCTATCACTGCCGCACGGCATCCCGCCATAAACCGCAAGATGAGGAATCCCACAAATGAGCTCCCCAAGGATGGCCGGTACAATGTCATGTCCCGAACGAGCCGCATTCACCATGGTCAAACACCCCTCACTAGCACATCCGACTTCGGAAGGGAAAAGAATAGAAGCAAATAAACACAAGGCAAGATGGTCCAAAGAACGGTCCGAGGTCACATCCGCATGCATAAAGCGCCTTAGCATCCAAGAAAGGTCGACGTAGCCACCTCTAGCATACTTACCAAGGTCATCTGCGGGCACACCAAAGGCTATCAACTTGTCATGCAAAGGAATAAAATCAAAGGGCAATGCAAGTGTACCCTTCCCTTCACAACCGCAAAGCGCCTTGATGTCTTCATAAGTGGGTACCATCTCATTAAAAGAAAAGTTGAAAACATGAAGAGTGTCGTTCCAAAACTTTCCGTAAGCTTGCAAAAGGTTAGTGTTGGAGTTCATGTGCAAGAATGACCAAAGACACTTGATCCCATAGCGCTTCTCAAATTTCCTACGACAAGGACCGGATATCTTGGCAACCCACTTCTCCAAAGATGTTATGAAAGCTCCTTTTTCAAGTCTAGAAAGCCTTGTATTGTGATCCATGACAAAAGAAGAGCAAGTTGATGATTGGAACTCAAAATTGATCAAAAGAGCTGCTGGTACGAAGTTGAATAGGACACAAACTCCCATTAAATACTACACAACTCCCGATTCTTGCCAGGAAAAGGAAAACCGGAGGCGGCGCAGGATTCGGCCACGCGGCCACATATGCCCTTGGCCCCGCGGCCGATATTGTCCTTGGCCAGGCGGCCAACTTCGTCCTAGGCCACGCGGCCAACATTGCTTCGGATCTTGCCATGGCCAGGCGGCCAACATTGCTCTGGGCCTCGCCATAGCCATGCGTCCAACATCGCTCCATGCAAAAATCCAGTTTGTTTCCTCCCACTCCGTGACGGATCCATGCAACTACGTACCTGCCCCCTTCCGTGGCTCATGCATTGTATAAAATTAGGAACATTTGTAAAATAACTAGTTTGCACAAGTAGGCTCCCACAATAAATTTACATTTAGAAACATGATATACATACGTGCATTTTATACATTGGTTCTATATATACATATCCCTCTGCTCTCTACTAGCTAACAGTGTAGGAAATAAAGATGGACCCCGCCTAATCAGAATCTTCCTCCGTGGTGTCTCCACACCGCGCTAAAGCCCGAGAACTACCGGCACCCGAACTCCGTCCCCGGACCGCTCGACCACCAATGTGAGAAGAGCCCGCGCCGTTCGGAGACCGCTCACGACGCTGGGGTGACGCAACGTCTTCCCTCTGACAAGTACATGAATGGTACGCCTCCCTCAGTAAGCGCATCAACACATTCTCCCACCGAGCTGAACGGATATATGCCTCCCGAGTCACCTGAAAGGGAAGCCAAGGCAAATGATTACAATGCAGAAAGAAATAGATGTGTGCAAACATGACTAATACAAAGTACAAAGCCGTACCCCAGCGTCGGGCAGAGGAATGAATGTCTCCTCAACAAGATCGGCATCAGTCGACTCCAAGCTAAGCTCCACCTCCCGGCCGCCCCTCATCACTCTCACGCTACTCGAGCGAAGGGGCATGTCAACCAAAGGCCGACTCCGACCAACGTACCGGGCCGAGCTCGATCCCTCTCCTGATAGCATCCGAGCCCGAACCTGAGGGCTGATCAGCCGTGTCCGCACGTAGCCGGCATAGTCGTCACTCCCTCTGTAATGCTCTGCCGGAGTGGGAGCCAAGAAAGTCGCCAACCTCACGGGACGGAGCATATCCCGAGGAGGGTCATAAGGAGCCCACGGTAACGCACCAGCCCGGTGCTGACGAACCACCCTCTCCCCAAGATACATGGCCTCCCCGGTGAGACCCACAAGCAGGACCCTAGAAGCGGTCAAATCCATTACATAGGGACCCACCGAAGCCTCATTGGCCGGGCTCCATGGGTAAAATCTGACCCCGATGGGCTCAGACATCGCGAACACCCTCCTCAGATCAGCAGCATCCACCGTCTTCCTATCCCGGTTTCTGCGGGGAGGAGCCCTGTTGCCTTTACACCAGTATGACATGATGGGAACAACCTTGTTGGCACTCATCACCAACTGAAAAGGGGCGACACCGAAGATCTCGTACACTCAAGCCTGTGCATACAATGAAAAAAGACATTTCAGACCAAAGGATAGAGCAGAAATCTCAACAATGTGAAAAAGAAGGGTAGTCAAGAGCATACCTCAAAGGCGAACTGGAACCCGTCAAAGGCCGACGAGCTAGCCCTCGAGCAATGGTCCAAAGCCCGGTAAATCTCAGCCAAACCGGCTTCACCCCAAGAAATCCCACCGACTAGGTCCAAGTCCACCAAAGCCCCTAGCAGTGAGTACCGGCAGACAGTAGCCCCACTCGGAAACAAGATCTCTGAAAAGCTGTACCATAAGAACAGCCGGACCAAGCAATCCAAATCATACTCCCCCCTACTAAAGGCCTCAATAGCCACCTCCACCAAGCGATTTACCTTCCCGGCCTCCACTCCATAACCCTTGACACCTCCTCCCAGGTCGGTATCGACTCCCAGCAGAGCCTGTCTATAGTCCCGCCGCTCCGCCAAGCTCTCATCAAAAGGCAAAGGGGTACCAGTAAACCTCAACCCTGTGATGGCCGCGAAATCCGTCGGCGTGATGGTAATCTCTCCCCAACTGAAGTGGAAGGTATGGGTGGTATCCCACCAGAACTCCCGGCACACCTCTATCACCGCTGCCACCTTCAGGGTAGCCCCGACCATGCGGACACTGTCAAAGAATGGTCCAAAGCCCATAGCCTCGATCCGAGCACGCAAACCGCCCGGTCCCTCCGGCAGGGACGCCCACAGTTTGCCCACAGTCACTGTGGACCCACGAGCCTTGATCCTCTGCAGGTAAACACAGCACAGGTATGTTACCGTTCTAGCAATTTACAATTCTAGCAATTTAAATTCTAGCATTTCATATTATGTGCATAGAACATACAAATGTGCAAGAAGGAGAGGAATGAAAATTCGAAATTTACCTCTCGCGTCTCCGGAAGCCCCATCGACCAATGACGCTCAGAGTCGATGTAAAAATCGTAATCTTGGTCGAACGTAGACCGCAGCAGATTATCGCGGTAATTCCGAGTCGCGGCTCGTGGTCTCAAGCCGCCCCGTGGAATCAAGGGCGCCGCTTCAAAGCCCGCTCCTGGATCAACCCCGGCATTTCCCGCGCCCTGAGCATAACCGTTCCCCTCTCCTTGTGGCTCTTGTTGTGGAATCATATACCCACCTTGGCCCGGGAAATCCCTAAATAACGCCTCATTGATCCAATCTGCCATATCTTCGAGAAGTATGTGAAACGAAGTCTTCAAGATTATCAAAATCCAAGCTTTCTCTCTCTAAAAACCCAATTTCCTCTCTCTAACTCGTTAACAATGGAGGAAGGAAGAGGAAGGAAGAAAAAGAAAGAAGAAAAGAAGAAGAAGAGGGGAGGTTTCTGGTGATGTGACCAAGGAGTCAGCCCGACGGCGACCTTGGCCACGCGGCCACTTTTGCCCTTGCAACCCCAGCCGTCAGATCAGCGATCCGTGTTAAAGAGATCTGACCACTCAGCGGTCTTGGCCACGCGGCCACTATTGCAAGTTCGTGTGTTTGGCCACGCAGCCAACCTTGTCCCTTCAGATAAAATTCCACTTTGGTCCCTGATCTTTTCCCTTTAATTCATCTTAAATACCCTTAGCACAATTTTGACTGATATTCGTTACCTTTGGGTACGGAAAGCCCCTTAAAATTTCCATTCTTCACAGAATATTTGCTTAGGATTCGTATGATTACAGAGACTTCGGCGCCTCTATGACATACCATCATAGATCAATCGTAATTGGCAGAAGCCTCGGTGTTTCTATTTGCGAGCGATCCAGCATCTATTTTAGGATCCGTATGGTTGTAGAGACTTCGGCGCCTCTATGACATACCATCCTTGATCAATCGTGATTGGCAGAAGCCTCAGCGTTTCTGTCTGCGAGAGATTCATCATCTATTATTAGGATTCGTATGATTGTAGAGACTTCGGCGCCTCTATGACATACATATCCTTGATCGATTGTGATTGACAGAAGCCTCGGCGTTTTCTGTTCGCGAGAGATCTGACATCTATTACTTTAGGGCAATCGGCAGGAACCCTGGCGATCCTGATTGCGTTTACCATTCCATCTTGGGATTATTTAGACAACGTAGTCTTTAATTTTCCCAAATAACTTCATTG
This sequence comes from Campanula takesimana, assembly GCA_026119855.1. Lineage (NCBI taxonomy): Eukaryota > Viridiplantae > Streptophyta > Magnoliopsida > Asterales > Campanulaceae > Campanula > Campanula takesimana. The sequence continues at coordinate 567,186 of JAOWBW010000568.1, read as the reverse complement.
CTTACGAATGTTCGTTCTTCATACAAGAAAGTATCCGTAGGTTTATTATCCGCAGTAGAAGTCCGATGTCTCGTCTTTCCCCAATGACTCTGAACTACGACCGGCTTGATTCCTCGGAGGATACGTAGGAAACCTGAAAAGGTTCAGCCACCCGACCGACATGGTCATCTCTCATCCCCAGCAGGTGCATTTTCTCCAGCAGAAGACGTTGCTCCCCATCAGAGGACAGTCATTCCCCATTTCCCATCAGATTTGAACTACGTTTGGCTTGATTCCCCCGCGGATACGTAGGTCGCCTGCCAAGGTTCAGCCGTTCCCTTACCTTTCATATGTTTTGAAACTCATGTTTCAGACGGATCCTTCTTTTATCGTCGACCCCACATTGCCTTGCAAGAAGCGTCGCCGAGGGGCTACTGTTAGTACCCGACCTGAAAATGAGTTTATTAGGACTTTCCCAAAAATACAAGGACTTTATAGGAATTAGAAACCTTGCAAAGACTTGTCCCGGATTCCCAAAATATCTCATTTATGGCAAAATCTATCAAATTAGGTAGTAAATGGTTTCCTTAAAACCATGCAGAAACCCTAGCTTAAGAATCAAGTCAGCCGGCATCCTTGGCCACGCGGCCAACCTTGCTCCGCGTTGATCTTGGCCACGCGGCCACTATTGTCACCGGCTTCAACAATGGCCAGGCGGCCAACCTTGCGCTGGATGATCTGGACCATCAGATACTCCCATCAGTTTACTATATAAACCACTCCATTCCATTGGTTTAGGGGTCCGATTTTGAGAGCTCTAAGTACGAATTTTGGAGTTCTTAAACAATATTTTGCTCTCTAATTAACATTCAAACACTCAAGAAGATCCAAGGTTTATTTCTTGCCAACATAGGTAAGTTTTCTAACTTTTTCTTCGTGTTCTTGCATTATCCTTAATGTAGATCTTTTATATTCATGTTCGTACATGTTTATTCATAGTTTCTTCGTATGCTTTGCATGTTTATTCATATGTTCATATATGTTCTTCGCATGTTCATCGTGTTCATAGATTAAAACCTTATTTATGCTATATTTAGGGTTGCGATCTTCATAATTACATGTTATTTCATAGCCGATGATGATCGAGGGTTCATCAACCCGAGGATGATCTAGGAACTACTTCTAAACCCTAATCTTTAGGTAATTCCCCCTTCATTATGCATGATCCCGATTCTTCTGCCTATTCTAATTCTCTGCGAACTACGCTGACCTGAGCTTCTCACATTGAGAGGAACGTAGGCAATCTTCGGATCCGGTCTAAATCACTAACACACTACTAACACATTCATCATGATAGAAAGACCGATCAATTCGGGCAATAGGAGTGATAACGTAAATATTCTTCTCTTGTTGTAATTTGACCCCCGAACCCATTAAACATGCTTTTTTCAATGTTTTGGCTTTAATTAAAACGGCGTGGTGACTCTCATAATTTTAATGTCGTTAAGAATATTCCCTTTGTAAATAAAAATAATCACAAGATACTTCCCATGCGTCGCTTCATCGGAAAGGGGTATTCACACTACTGTGTCTGCGAAGTTCTTTTTTTCATGCTTGAACAATATAAATTTCTAAAATGGTTTGAAAAGAGGATTTAAAGGGCTTTCTATAGAATTTCGTTTCATCATTTTCTGAAAAATATGAAGAAGTTATGAATTTTCAAAATTCCAAGGTTTTTCCTCTTTGTTCTTTGTTCTTTGTTGAAGAAGATGAATATTACTGTATCTGTTCGGTTTCGCTGTACATTGTGGTCTAAGTCTTGTACATAGAGTATAGGTTGGGAAATTAGACTCCAAAGTGGAAACAATTTCAGCCCAACATGTGATTTCGAAGGGAGTCAGTACTTGTTGAACTCAGAATGGAGTCTCCGGTTACAATGTTATAGTTTGAATCGTTCCGTCCCTGCAGTCAATAATTACATCTTATGAATTATTTTTGAAAGTCTTAACAACATCAAAAAAATTCTGAAAAAATACAGTAATTATGTTTTTAAAGTTTTCTATTTTTCTGGATTTTTTCGAAAATTTTCGTTGACTTTGACTTTCTGGTCAACTGGTTGACCAGTCAGTCTTCGGACTGTTTTGGGGGGTCTTCCCGAGGTCAGAAAAATCTGAAAAAATTACAGCAGTCATTTTTTTCAGTTTCCTATTTTCTAAAAATTTTCTGGAATTTTCTGAAGATATTTAATTTTCCAGATTTTGTTAAAGTTTCTTAAAATAGTTTGATTATTACGTTTTGTTAATGATTATGTGAGACTTATTAATAATGATAATCAAGAAAAGTGCTTATGTTCAGTGGGAGCATGATTATTATTTATTTATGCTATGGATGGCATAAAAGTCTAAGACACGTTTAAGAGATAAAAGAAAAATCTCTTTAATAAATAAGTGGATTGCACAATAAATGATTGTTAAAATAATAATATAACTTTGGTAATGTTGAATCTGATTGTGAACATAGTGACCTTTCGCTTCACATCCTTCGTTAGATTATAATTTTAATATTCATTTGTTGTTGCAATATAAGAATTTGTAATACATTGAATATGTGTCAATAACGCCTTTATTTGTTATTGTCTCTATGTAGACCTAATCATGGCCTCTATTAAAAATATAATTGCTGAAGTAAATCATGGTGCGAAATTGGATGGTGACAATTATGATATGTGGCACCGTAAAATCCAATATGTGCTTGAGGAACAAGAAGTTCTCGATACTCTGACAAGTTCCATGGAAGAACCTGTAATGAATGATGAAGGGACTGTAGATGAATATATGAGGAGTCTTGCTACGTTCAAAGCTTGGAAGAAGCGGAACAGCAAAGCGCAAATCACGCTTTTGAGTAGCATGCAAGATGACCTTATATGCGAGTATAAAAATTACTTGTTTGCAAATCGCAAAAGGAAAGCGAATAATGAAAAAGAGAAGAACAAAGTTGAGAGGAAATGTTACAATTGTGGCAAGACGGGTCATTTTATTCGTGACTATCCTGATCAAAAAAAGGAGTGCAACAATTGTGGCAGATTTGGTCATCTGGCTCGTGAATGTAACAGCCAGCTAAGATACCAAAATACCCTACCTCCAACTTTACTTTTGTTTTTAGTTGTGCTTTGCTTACTGATTCGTATCCTTTGTGGACAATGGAATCAGGAGCCACAGATAACCAGAGACAGAGGAGCATTCCAAGAGTACCTTCGGGTGCCGAAGGGTACTAAATGGATATATGTTGGCAACTATTTGAGAATTGGCGTAGAAGGAATTGGTACGTGCCAATTGGACCTACGAGGAGGCCAAAAGTTGTTGCTGCATGATGTTCTCTACGCACCCGGCATTTGACGAAATCTTGTGTCTGTCACCGTTCTTCTTAAGTTAGGATTTTCAGTTAATTTTCATGAAACTTCTGTAGACATTACGTATGGTTCTGATTTTTATGGTACTGGACATCTTGTAGATGGTTTCTTTGTACTAGATGTTGAACATTTCTTGTTTAATGACAAAGATTGTTTTTCCTTAATGGCATCTTCTAGTAGCATCAATGAAGATGCATCTGTTTGGCATGCTCGTTTAGGGCATATCGGACAGGAAAGAATGAACAGGTTGGAAAAAGAGGGTTTATTAGGCCTACTCAATAAAGTGTTGTTGCCTACTTGTGAAAGTTGCCTAGCTGGAAAAGCAACTAGGAAACCATTTGGAAAATCAGTTAGGGCTACTTTTCCATTGCAGTTAATCCACTCTGATATATGCGGACCAATGAATGTGAGAGCAAGACATGGAGCCTCATATTTCATCACATTTATAGATGACTACACACGATTCGGTCATATCTACCTGATTTCTCATAAATCTGAGGCATTAGATTGTTTTAAACGATATACTTGCCTCGTTGAGAACCAGTTAGATAAAAGCATAAAGGCTTTTAGAACAGATCGTGGTCGTGAGTATTTATCTGAGCAATTTAAGACTCTTTGTGATGAAAAAGGCATTGAAAGGCAATTAACTATTCCAAGGACTCCACAGCAAAACAGAGTTGCAGAGTGGAGGAATAGAACATTGCTAGAAATGACTAGATCTATGATGGCTCAAGCAAATCTACCTATAAGTTTTTGGGGAGATGCTTTGCTAACAGCCGCATATATACTTAACAGAGTTCCCACCAAATCAGTATCTTCTACCCCATACGAATTATGGAAAGGCAGAAAACCAGTTTTGGAACATTTGCGTCCATGGGGATCGGCTGCCTATGTACATAACACTTCCGATAAGCATGGGAAGTTAGGTCCTAGGGGTAAAAAGTGTATATTTATTAGATACTCAGAACACTCCAAATGATATGTATTCATAGGTGAAGGACTAGATGGAAGTTTGACTGAAATTCAGGCTCGTTGTTGGTCCCAAAGGGGCAACAAGGGTATGAAAAATGCTAGAGGGGGGGGGGTGAATAGCGTTTTAAAATTCCTTTCAAACCCTTTTGCAAATCAATGGCTTATGTGCACAGTTCTCAAATAAGCTAAGTATAGCGCGCAGAGAGAGTGTGAAATGCACAGCGGAAGTTTAAGCAGCACCTGCGCAGGAAAAAGCTGCGCAGAGATAAAAACGCACGCGCTAAGTTTTGGCTTAGAGAGTTGGATAAAATGTTCTAAGGCAATAAGCAATAAAAAGCACAGCAGGAAAGTATAGCAATCTGAAAGATCAAACAAAGCAGTAATTCAGAAATGATTAAGCAGGAAGTAAATAGCGAGAATAAAGAACAAGCTATTTGGAGAGGTTCGATCAATGAAAGATCTACATCCTCTACCAAGATGGTTAGTCTTGGATTTTCTAATGGAGATCTTATTATATGAGAGAGTTACAAGATACAACAATGTAGAACAAACTAACTCAAAGATCTATAATCTATGAAGAACAAATCCTAGACTAAACCGGTGTATCTCTAAAAGTATGATCGAAATAATCAAAGCTTCAAGAGGTGTGTGTGTGTTCAGAAATTCTGGGCTCTATGAATCTATGAGATGAAGAGCACGAAGAATTCTGGGTGATATAAGGCTTATAGGATCTGGGCTTGGTTGAGTATGAAGGTATGAAGGTTGATCTTGAGAATTCTGGAAATGAGCAAGCAATCTTCAAGTCTTCAAAGTTTCTCTTGGAAGCAAAAACTCAAGCAACTTGGAAATGAAGATGAGCAGGCTATTTATAGCAGAGAGCTTAAAACTAGCCGTTGGTGCTCTGAGCAAGGACGATGAGCTGGCACAATATGATTGGTGTGCAGGTGTCCTTTATAACCGTTGAGGCTCTGATCAAAGATGATGACCTGGCACAATATGATTGGTACGCAGGTGATTTAGAGCCGTTGGAGACTGAGCATGAAGACCAAATTCAAAAGCTTCTTCTAGAAGGATGACAGCTGTCTTCATTTGAAATATTTCTCTTGAGCGCGTCTCCACCGTTGGATCTGCTGAGTGTGCTTGCTTTGTCGATTCTGGACACCTCAGCACTTTTAAAAGCGTACATCTTCAAAGCGTTTTCCAAATTAGGTGATCTGAATGAATTGAACTGAGGAAGAATGCTGCGCAGGATATGCCTGCGCAGTGGTGTCCTGCGCAGAGTAGTCCTGCGCAGTGACCACTGACACTTGGATCTTCATTCCTTTTCGCTCCAAGTCCTATAGTCTAAGCCTATAAAATAAAATGGACTAAGCTAAAAATTGAAGTTATAAAACTTCTTACATAGGGTCCTAAAGTTCATAAGAATACTCATAGGTGATGGTATTAATCAATTCTAACAAATAGGAGGGACAAGAAGTAAGCATAATAACAATCTCCCCCTAAATGATTGATGCCATTACCTACTATAACAAAGGAAATTCATTGTACTTGATAATAACATGTCCATAAAGATGTGAATGGTAAATCATGCCTCAAGTCAATGCACACACTAGCCAATGTTATAGATTTCTAGTCTAACCAAAAGATATAACTTACAAAATGGGAAAGACAGAAATATCATTCAGTGCATACAGATAATATGAGTTTAGGATTGGTATGCGTTTAAACTGAATGTTTAAAACATCATGCACAGAAAATATGAGCAGTTAAGTATATGTGCATGAAGTTTGAAATAATGCGTTCATTGTTCCACAAACAAAAAGTTTGAATTGAACAAGGTTTTGGGAAAAGCAATGATGCATTATAAGTTTAGGGTTCACCTTAGAGAGCTCTGCGCACTTCATCTTGTAGCTTCCCAAATTGCTTTGCGCAGAGCTTCAATTATTTGAAGCGGGAGCATCAAATCGGAACTTTTTGCCTTTGATAGATTACTCTCCCCCTTAATCTCTCCCCCTTAATGCCTTTGTTCTCTCCATATTTGCCTTTGTTAGATAACTCTACCCCTTAATGGCACAATCAATGCCTTATAGCATACTGGCCTGCGCATCGAGCCTAGCATCATGCGCATCCAGTTGCTCTTGAATCTTTGCCTACACAGTGACCACTTGAGGGATCTAAGGAAGACACCAGAAGAATGATATACTGAGGTCCACGGGGTATGCACGTGAGGTTCATGCGCATCAGTATAATGCGCAGAGTTTCTTTGAAAACTCAAAAAATTTTGCCTTGTGCGCAACATCTTGTGCGCTTCATATGCGCAGGCGCATGAGGCATTACCTATCTTAGAAAATTATCAAGTAAACACAAGCTCATTAGTATTGACAAATCATATGGACAATTAGCTAAGTTCAAGCATACCCATTTCTCCTCTCAAGAATACAAATCTCTTTGCGTCAAGAGCCTTTGTAAGAATATCAGCAATTTGATTATTTGTGCCCACGTGCTCTAAATGAATGTTTCCTTTTTCCACGTGGTCCTTGAGAAAGTGATATTTGATGTCGATGTGCTTTGTCTTTGAATGCATGACAGGATTGTTGGAGACAGCTATGGTGGACATATTATCACAGAATATTAGGCAGTTTGCTTCATGAATTCCATAGTCCACCAATTGTTGATTCATCCATAGGATTTGGCAGCAGCAGCTCCCAGCAGCAATGTATTCAGCTTCTGTAGTGGAGATGGACACAGCAGCTTGCTTCTTGTTTGCCCATGCAACAAGTCGATTTCTAAGGAAATGACAAGTTCCACTTGTGCTCTTCCTGTCAATTGTGCATGCTGCGTAATCTGCATCTGAATAACCTAGCAAATTGAAATTCGAATCTTTGGTGTACCAAAGTCCAAGGTTAATAGTTCCAGAGAGATAACGAATAATGCGTTTAACAGCAGTTAAGTGAACTTCTCTAGGGTCCGCTTGATAGCGCGCACAGACACAAACACTAAACATAATATCTGGCCTACTTGCAGTAAGATAAAGGAGAGAGCCAATCATACCTCGATATAAAGTTTGATCAACTTTCTTACCTTTCAAGTCTTTGTCAAGTTTGTTGCCCGTGGCCATTGGAGTGTCGTATGCTTTAGCATTCTCAAGTCCAAATTTCTTGATTAGGTCTCTTGTGTACTTGGCTTGATTTATGAAGATTCCATCATTCAGTTGTTTGATTTGAAGTCCGAGGAAAAATGTGAGTTCTCCCATCATGCACATCTCAAACTTGCTTTTCATGAGCTTTTCAAAGCGCTTACAAAGTAACTCATTAGTAGAACCAAATATAATATCATCGACATAAATTTGAACAAGTAAAGAATGATCATTATACTTAGCAATGAAAAGAGTTGTATTGATTTTACCGCGCTTGAAGCCTTTCTCTAGCAGGAATTTGGATAGAGTATCGTACCATGCTCTTGGTGCTTGCTTAAGTCCATACAAAGCTTTCTGAAGCTCGAAGACGTGATTTGGAAATCTGCTATCTTCAAATCTAGGTGGTTGTGCTACGTAGACCGTCTCTTGGAGTTCACTGTTGAGAAATGCGCTCTTCACATCCATTTGATAAAGCTTGAATTTCTTGTGAGAGGCATAAGCTAAGAAAATTCTTATAGCTTCAAGTCTTGCTACAGGCGCAAATGTTTCATCGTAGTCGATTCCTTCCTCTTGCCTATAGCCTTGCGCAACCAACCTTGCTTTGTTTCTTGTGATGCTTCCATTCTCATCCATCTTGTTTCTGAATACCCATTTTGTACCAATAACTCCTTGGTCATGAGGTCTGGGTACTAAGGTCCAAACCTTGCAGCGCTCAAATTGGTTAAGCTCTTCTTGCATAGCAGTAACCCAGCTTGAATCTTGGAGCGCTTCGTCAATCTTCTTTGGTTCGATTTGAGAGATAAAGTAGTGATATTCATCATCAAAGTTTGATTTTCTCCTAGTACGAACCCCTACATTGAGATCACCAATGATGTTTGAAGTTGGATGATCTCTAACTTCACGAACCTCGGGAGGTAAGTTAGGTTGAGTGGTAGGAATACGAAGATCTTCAATGGGTACTTCATTTGTTCCAGCATCAAGGTCATCAAAAGTGATTTGCTAAAGTGGAGAAACATCATGCGCAGGAGGAGGAGTTTGCGCATCAGGAGTTGTGACTTCTGGCGCAGCATCTGGTGTATGCGCATGCGATGGACTTGCTTGATTCTGATTTTGATAATCATTCTGCGCAGGTGCAGTTTGAGGCTGCGTACCTGTCTCATCATTCTCAACAGAATCATCAGAATCATTTGGAGCCAAATGTGGCTCAAGGAGAGAATGCTCATCAAAAGTAACATGTACAGATTCTACAATTACTAGAGTAGTTCTATTAAAAACACGAAAAGCTTTAGAATGTTTGGCATACCCAACGAAAATACCTTCAGCTACTTTGGTGTCGAATTTACCTCTATGATCTTTGCCATTGTAGAGGATATAGCATTTGTAGCCAAAAATCTTGAAGAAAGCAATGTTGGGCGCTCTTCCTCTCCATAGCTCATATGGAGTCTTGTTGTAGGTTTTGTTGATGAGGGATCTATTCTGAGTAAAGCACGCAGTGTTGACAGCTTCTCCCCAGAAATACTTTGGAAGCTTAGCTTCAGCTATCATTGTTTTTCCAGCCTCAATCAACGTACGATTCTTTCTTTCCACTATGCCATTTTGTTGAGGAACTCCAGCAGCAGAGAAATTGTGATCAATTCCATGGTCATCGCAGTATTGAGCAACACCGTTATTCTTGAATTTAGTTCCGTTGTCTGATCTAACGCTCACGATGTCGTCTTCCTTTTGAGTTTGTAGCTTTCGAAATAGCGCAGTCAAGATATCATAGCAGTCATCTTTGGATATCATCATTTCGACCCATGTATATCTTGAGTAGTCATCCACCACAACTAAAGTATATTTGTTTCCTCCAATGCTCGCAGTGGTGACCGGTCCAAACAAGTCCATGTGAAGCAGTTGTAAACATTTGGAAGTTGAGGAGGCAATCTTGCTGGAGAAAGACTGCTTAGGTTGTTTACCGAGCTGGCATGCTGCGCATTTTCTGTCATGATGGTCAGCTACTTTGGGAAGTCCTTTGACAAGATTTTCCCTTCCTAGCTTAGCCAAATACTTGAAGTTCAAATGACTTAAGCGCTTATGCCATAGCCAGCTGCTTTCACTTACATTCTTTGCTACAAAACAGAGATTAGTGATAGAATCTATAGCAGTAAGATCAATAATGTAAACATTAGTCTTACGAGTCCCTGTGAGCAAAGTCAGTCCGGATATGCCATCTATGATATAGCAGTGCGTTGCAATGAAGTGACATTCCAAACCTTTATCGCAGAATTGTGATATGGAGAGCAGGTTGTGCTTGAGACCTTCTACGAGCGCAACTTTCTCAATGCACACTTTATCTTTTTTGATTCTTCCATATCCAACTATATGCCCTTTGTTGTTGTCTCCAAAAGTTACAGAGGGACCTCTTCTTTCATGCACATCTTCAAGAGCGGTAGCATCTCCAGTCATGTGTCTAGAACATCCACTGTCGAGGTACCATATATGCGCTTTAGCTTGTGAAGAGTGCGCAGTGAAGCAGGAGGCCTGAAAGATAGACATTAAGAACGCAGGTCCCCTTTATTCTTGGGTCCTAGAGTTAGCAACTTTTGACAACCCACTCTTGTCTGACCTTAGGATTTTTACGTCCCTTGGCATTAGGAGCAAATCGCAAAAGGCATTCTGCAGCCTTGTGACCTAAACCATCACACACAATACAATGATGAAAGCCACTTATAGATTGGGTTTTTACAAACTCTTTACTTTTCTTTGGCGCAGCATTCTTTACTGGAGCAGATGAACTTGCTTTGACAAATATCATTTTCTGAGGTTTGGGTGCGCTTTTCTTAAGAATGCGCATCTGGCGTTGGGGCGCATGGGCTTTCATGCGCATGACCCTTTTGCGTAGATTTGACATTTGAAGTTGAGGCGCAACCATAGTCAGAATATGAGTTGTCATGCGCAGGTTCAACTTTAGCCTTACCCTTGGCTTTTCCAGTTTGCTTCTTTGGGTACACATAATGGAAATTTTGTCTCTGGACTTTCTCCTGTCCTTTACCCATTGAAGCAGAATGCTTTGCTTTAGGAATTTCAATAGTTTACTGTGGTGTAAATTCCTTTTCCTTTTCAGAGCAAACTGCGCATTTAAAGTTATCACTAGTTGAGAACCCCCAAGCCTTCCTTGTCTCCACTAGCTTTTTGGGATTCTAGAATTTGGTCCATAGTGACACGAGATTTGGTCCACTCATCAGTGATCTTTGTGAGATCAGCTACTTGAGCAGCCATCTTACTTTAAAAAGCGCATTTTGATCTGTGAGAAAACGGTTCTTTTCAGTAAGAGGAGTCATGCTCTTAATCTGATCCTTAAGGAGGGTGATCTCAGATTTTAAAAGAGTTTTCTCCGTCTTAAGCTGTGAAATTTCTCCAATTGATAAGTCCACTGCTTCTTTCATAGAATTAAATTTCTTGATTACCTTTTCAGCTTGCTGAAAAATAGACTCGCGCTCAGCAGCAAAGTCATTCTTTTCTATTACAATTTCAGCAGGAATTTCAAGAGATTCTTTGCGCGGAGGCGCTGCTACAAATTTCTTTGATAGGTCTGCTCTGGCAAACAAGTACTTGCCATTTTGTCTGCTTGGAGTCAGATGTCCCATTTCCACCAGTTCTGTGATAGTGGGACCTTTCTTCTGAGTTGTCCTTGGCGCAGCCTTTGTGTCCGCATCGGGATCATTGTCTGAATCGCTATCAGCATCAGCATTTGCCATCAAGCAGAGCAGTCCATTCTCAGAGTCATCATCACTGTCTTCAGTGTCCGTCTCTATCCAAGTCTTCAGTTCCTTTTCTGCGCAGTCTTCTTCAGCAATCATTCCGCGCTGCCTTGATGATCTCTGCGCAGTATTCCTCTTCATGTACTCAAATTTTGGAGTAGGACATTTTGAAGCAAAATGACCGGTCTTTCTGCAGTTGTAGCAAACCCACTCTTCATCTTTATTTGAGTCTCTGCCACGAGAGAATTTAGTAGGTGGTTTGCTCGAGGATCCAAGTTTAGAGAATTTCCTGAATTTTTGGAATCGCTTAACGGACATAGCGAAATCATCATCATCCATTTCAAGTAGGGAGGAAGTAGAGACTTTGTCTGAGGTTTGAGCAGGCGCAGGTTCCTTTTGCGCAACATAGGAAACAAGTTTTCCTTTGCCTTCAGTTTCGTCGATTCGATCAAGCTTTAGCTCATACACTTTTAGGTTAGCGTATAAGCTGCGCAGAGGCCAAGTGTCTAGAAATCCAGAATCTTCCAGATGACTTGCTTTGTGCACATATATGGAACCTAGCGCATCTAAGAATTGAGAATTGACTTCTTTATTAGTGAAAGTAGTTCCAAGAGATTTACAAGAGTTTACAACAGCACAGAAGCGATCATATGTTTGTCTCAAGGTTTCACCATCTTTTCTCATGAAGCAGTTGAATTTTCTTTGCACCACAAATCTTTTATTTTCCTTGCTTACTTTGTCTCCATTTACATATCCTTCAATAGCATCCCATAGTTCCTTTGCAGTTCCACCGCTCACAATTTGATTGTGCGTGGAGAGGTCTAGAGTGATAAGAATGATGTTTCTTGCTCTTCCATCATAGCCAACCCATTTCTATTCTTCATCAGTCCATTCCTCCTTGTTCTTCTTGATGGTAGGGTTTTCCTTATTTGTAGCAGCATCAGGATTAGCCTTCATTGGAATGTAGGGTCCTTCAAGAACGATGTCGTGGAGGATCTCGTCGATAGAAGAAAAATGAGTGAGCATGAAGTGCTTCCAGATTTCGAAGTGATCTTCATTCAGCACTGGGACATGTTAATAGTTAGCCATTGCCCAAGATTTTGAAGCCATCTTGAATCGACACCCAAGCTATTAAGCTTGAAAAATAAAACAAGTTTTATGAAGGTGTTTGCTCTGATACCACTTGTTGGTCCCAAAGGGGCAACAAGGGTATGAAAAATGCTAGAGGGGGGGGGGTGAATAGCGTTTTAAAATTCTTTTCAAACCCTTTTGCAAATCAATAGCTTATACGCACAGTTCTCAAATAAGCTAAGTATAGCGCGCAGAGAGAGTGTGAAATGCACAGCGGAAGTTTAAGCAGCACCTACGCAGGGATAAAAACGCACGCGCTAAATTTTGGCTTAAAGAGTTGGATAAAATGTTCTAAGGCAATAAGCAATAACAAGCACAGCAGCAAAGTATAGCAATCTGAAAGATCAAACAAAGCAGTAATTCAGAAATGATTAAGCATGAAGTAAATAGCGAGAATAAAGAACAAGCTATTTGGAGAGGTTCGATCAATGAAAGATCTACGTCCTCTAGCAAGATGGTTAGTCTTGGATTTTATAATGGAGATCTTATTATATGAGAGAGTTACAAGATACAACAATGTAGAACAAACTAACTCAAAGATCTATAATCTATGAAGAACAAATCCTAGACTAAACCGGTGTATCTCTAGAAGTATAATCGAAATAATCAAAGCTTCAAGAGGTGTGTGTGTGTTCAGAAATTCTGGGCTCTATGAATCTATGAGATGAAGAGCACGAAGAATTCTGGGTGATACAAGGCTTATAGGATCTGGGCTTGGTTGAGTATGAAGGTATGAAGGTTGATCTTGAGAATTCTGGAAATGAGCAAGCAATCTTCAAGTCTTCAAAGTTTCTCTTGGAAGCAAAAACTCAAGCAACTTGGAAATGAAGATGAGCAGGCTATTTATAGCAGAGAGCTTAAAACTAGCCGTTGGTGCTCTGAGCAAGGACGATGAGCTGGCACAATATGATTGGTGCGCATGTGTCTTTTATAGCCGTTGAGGCTCTGATCAAAGATGATGACCTGGCACAATATGATTGGTGCGCAGGTGATTTAGAGCCGTTGGAGACTGAGCATGAAGACCAAATTCAAAAGCTTCTTTTAGAAGGATGACAGCTGTCTTCATTTGAAATATTTCTCTTGAGCACGTCTCCACCGTTGGATCTGCTGAGTGCGCTTGCTTTGTAGATTCTGCACACCTCAGCACTTTTAAAAGCGTACATCTTCAAAGCGTTTTCCAAGTTAGGCGATCTGAATGAATTGAACTGAGGAAGAATGCTGCCCAGGATATGCATGCGCAGTGGTGTCCTGCGCAGTGACCACTGACACTTGGATCTTCATTCCTTTTCGCTCCAAGTCCTATATTCTAAGCCTATAAAATAAAATGGACTAAGCTAAAAATTGAAGTTATAAAACTTCTTACATATGGTCCTAAAGTCCATAAGAATACTCATAGGTGATGGTATCAATCAATTCTAACAAATAGGAGGGACAAGAAGTAAGCATACCCAACACTCGTAATGTGGACTTTCTTGAAAAGGATTTCCCTAGTAGGGGTGAAGTAGATAGGAACATTGAACTCTATGAAATGGAAGAACCTGAAGTGGGTATACCTACTCAAGTAGAGATAGAGGAAGAAGTTCCTTACCTCCCAGAAGATAGTGGGAGGGATTTATCCTCGAGTAGCACACTTCCATTAAGAGAGGAATCTCAAGAGCCTATCTTACGTAGGAGTCAGCGTGGACATATTCCCCGACGTCGCTTTGACATCGAGAATGAATCCTTTATGGCTGATGCACATGATGTTGACGAGCCAAGAAACTATAAAGAGGCTATCAACTCACCTACTAGTGAAAAGTGGATGAAAGCAATGGAAGATGAAATGGTGTCAATGAAATCCAATAATGTTTGGGATTTAGTTGATTTACCTCCCGGGCGATAGACTGTTGGGAACAAATGGGTCCTACGAGTCAAAAGCAAAGTGGATGGTTCCATTGAAAGATATAAAGCTCGCTTAGTAGCCAAAGTTTATACCCAACAAGAGGGTATAGACTACGAGGAAACTTTCTCTCCAGTAGTAAGGTTTGCCTCGATAAGATTAATTCTAGCTATTGTAGCTCGTTTGGATTTGGAACTCCATCAAATGGATGTGAAAATAGAATTTCTCAACGGAGAATTAAATGAAGAGATATATATGGATCAACCTGAGGGTTTCACTGTAAAAGGAAGTGAAGACAAAGTTTGTAAACTTAAACGATCTATATACGGTCTCAAGCAAGCATCCAGGCAGTGGTAGTTAAGATTTCATAACTCGATCATTAGCGATGGATTTATGATGATTGAAGAAGATCACTGTGTCTATCTCAAACGATCTAAAAGTAATTTTGTTATTCTTTCACTTTAGGTAGATGATATCTTAATAGCTGGAAATAATCTAGTGTTGGGTTTCCGAGTAACATGCGCAGCGGAATATAGCAATTAAAATTTTAAGAAACCCAAAGCCATGGATCCGTTCATATGATTAAATCAAATACAACATAATGAATATAGGAATAACTAACCCTTGATGGCTATTAATTTTCTCTTTGGTCTTGGTGGAGATCTTGAAGCTTTATCACGAACAAATCACGAACTTTGTAAGATGATAAAATTCACCCTCTAGCGGTATCCACACTTCGAACGAATATCAAAGGAGCTTCTTTGATCTTGGTTGCTAGACCAATATTATGAAACACACTTTCACAATACAATAAAGAACTATATGGAATTTATTTGTGAATTATTTTGTTCCTCAATCAATGATATCTTAGAACAAAATAAAATCTCTCTCAAACTCTTTGAGACTCACAAAGGCACTTATGCATATGGTCTGGCCGAATTGGGGTTCTTATACACAATTAAGACCTATTCCAAATAGGAATCTTGTGCCAAAAACCTTCCCAAATCGAATTAGGAATTTTCCTGTCAGCAGCACCAGGCGCCCGCCTGTAAAGGACCAGGCGCCCGCTTGAATGACCAGAAGGTCCTTGTCTTTCTGGAATTAATTCAGGCGCCCGCCTGGTCTGAACCAAGCGCCCGCCCGGTAGACCAAACAGCCCAGAATGTTTCCAAAATTCCTCCAAGGTCCTTTGACTCTAAATTCCAATATAGTCCTCTTATTAAAGATTCGTTCTATTGTGTATGACCCTCTAGGATTATACTAAGTTGGCAATGGGCTCAAACATGATCCCATAAGATATGATTAGGTTCTAGCAAACCGTCATACCTACCCAAATAGTATAACTAGATACAAGTTCGCATTCCTTTAGAATATGTCACAATCCCTTTGTCCACGATGTCATTGAACACAAGTCATGGTCAAACAGTCAACTTGTTTTGTTCAATACTTTCTCGATTCTGAATATGTTGATAATTCAAATGCTATTGATCCAATCAATCCATTTGAGTCCGGCCGAACATTTCATCAACATCATTCCTTCGAGGGGCCCAAGCTTGACATCTCTCCGTGGAGGGACAAATCCATTTAGCTTATTATTCTTCCCAACGGGAATCCGATTATGCCAATCATACCCTTTATAACTACCGTGTTAAGGTAGCGTTTGAATATGTCAAACATAATGTTCATCAAGTGGAAGATTATAATAACTTCATGTCTAAGGATTCAAATGACATAACTAATATGAGATATATGTACGACATAGACCATGACATAAATCTCATACAGTGGGTCATGTCCAGTACTTTGTTCCAAACAAGTACCCATAAATCTAACATGATCATCTCATGATCATTTAGTCTTCATACTAGTGCTTAACAAGTACTAGGGACGGAGATTATTATAAGTAAACATGAACAACAATAATAATCAAAACATCTCTTTATTGATATGAAATAAATGATAACAATTACAACGTTTATTAAACGTGCCTAGGGCACCACTACCAACAATCTCCCACTTGCCCTAGGCCCAATTTCCCATGTATCTAATACCCATGGACCTAACATGACCATCATGTTTAGCTTGTGGAAGTCCCTTTGTTAGCGGGTCCGCAATATTGTCATCAGTAGGTACTCTGCATATATTTACGTCTCCCCTATCAACGATTTCTCGAATGATATGAAAACGCCTAAGTATGTGTTTGGATTTTTGATGTGCTCTTGGTTCTTTTGCTTGAGCAATAGCACCATTATTATCGCAATAAAGGTCTATTGGATTAGCAATACTAGGAACCACTTCAAGTTCAGTTATGAACTTCTTAATCCAAACGGCTTCCTTTGCATCATCCGATGCAGCAATATACTCAGCTTCTGTTGTAGAATCAGCGGTTGTACTTTGCTTGGAACTCTTCCAGCTTACAGCTCCACCATTTAACATAAACACAAAACCCGATTGCGATCGGCTATCATCTTTGTCAGTTTGGAAGCTTGCATCCGTGTAAGCATTTACAACGAGATCATCTTCCATTCCTCCATAGACCAAAAACGAGTCTTTAGTCCTTCTCAAGTACTTAAGAATCGCTTTTACAGCTATCCAGTGATTTTCGCCAGGGTCGGATTGGTATCTACTTGTCATGCTCAAGGCATAAGATACATCCGGCCTAGTACAAATCATGGCATACATGATGGACCCAATTGCCGAAGCATATGGAACATCATTCATTTTCTCACGCTCATCTTTTGTCTTAGGACATTGAGTCTTGCTTAGAGAAACTCCATGTAACACGGGCAAGGTTCCTCTCTTAGAATTTTCCATACGGAATCTTGTAATGACCTTGTCAATGTATGTACTTTGGCTTAAACCAAGTAGCCTCCTTGATCTATCTCTATAGATCTTAATGCCAAGAATATATGCGGCTTCACCCATATCTTTCATTGCGAAGCACTTTCCTAACCAAGTCTTCACAGACTGAAGTGTAGGAATGTCGTTTCCAATGAGCAATATGTCATCCACATATAAAATAAGGAATAGCACTATGCTCCCACTAATCTTCTTGTATACACAAGGCTCATCTTCGTTCTTGATGAAACCAAACTCTTTGACCGATTCATCAAAACGGAGATTCCAACTCCTTGAAGCTTGCTTCAATCCATAGATGGATCTTTGCAATTTGCATACCTTAGAATCTTGTTCAAAACCTTCTGGTTGTGTCATATACACATCCTCTTGGAGTTTTCCATTCAGGAAAGCGGTTTTGACATCCATCTGCCATATTTCATAGTCATGATATGCGGCAATGGCAAGCAAAATTCTTATAGACTTGATCATTGCTACGGGTGAAAAGGTCTCATCATAGTCAATACCATGAACTTGCCTATAACCCTTCGCTACAAGCCTAGCTTTGTAAGTATGCACCTTCCCATCCATGTCGGTCTTCTTCTTGAAGACCCATTTGCATCCTATGGTTTTTACACCTTCGGGCGCATCAATCAAATTCCAAACTTGATTGTCTTGCATGGATTGCAATTCGGATTCCATGGCTCCAAGCCACTTGTCCGAATCAGGAGAAGACATTGCCTCTTGGTAGGTTGACGGTTCATCATTCTCAATGATTTCAACCTCATTACTATCCGTTACGAGAAATCCATATCTCTCGGGCTCGGATCGTATCCTACTAGATTTGCGAGTTACTTGTGTATTTTCAACAGGTTCCACAACTCCTTGTGGTTCTTGTTCTTGTTCCACTATTGGTTCAATGTTATTTTCTGATCATTGCTACGGGTGAAAAGGTCTCATCATAGTCAATACCATGAACTTGCCTATAACCCTTCGCTACAAGCCTAGCTTTGTAAGTATGCACCTTCCCATCCATGTCGGTCTTCTTCTTGAAGACCCATTTGCATCCTATGGTTTTTACACCTTCGGGCGCATCAATCAAATTCCAAACTTGATTGTCTTGCATGGATTGCAATTCGGATTCCATGGCTCCAAGCCACTTGTCCGAATCAGGAGAAGACATTGCCTCTTGGTAGGTTGACGGTTCATCATTCTCAATGATTTCAACCTCATTACTATCCGTTACGAGAAATCCATATCTCTCGGGCTCGGATCGTATCCTACTAGATTTGCGAGTTACTTGTGTATTTTCAACAGGTTCCACAACTCCTTGTGGTTCTTGTTCTTGTTCCACTATTGGTTCAATGTTATTTTCTGGGTCTCGAATTTCTTCAAGATTTATTTTACTCCCACTGATTTCTTTGGAGAGAAACTCTTTCTCTAGAAAGACACCAGTTCGGGCAACAAACACTTTGTTGTCCTCCCGGTTGTAAAAGTAATATCCTTTAGTTTCCTTAGGATATCCCACGAAAATACATTTAGCAGATTTGTGTGCTAGTTTGTCAGAAATAAGTCTCTTGACATAAACTTCGCAACCCCAAATCCTCATGAAAGATAAACTAGGTTTCTTTCCACTCCACATCTCATATGGAGTCTTCGGAACCGATTTAGTTGGAACTTGATTTAGTGTGAAAGCAGCGGTTTCTAGAGCGTAACCCCAAAAGGATATTGGAAGATCAAATTGACTCATCATTGATCGAACCATGTCTAACAAAGTCCGATTCCTCCTCTCGGACACACCATTCCATTGTGGTGTTCCAGGTGGAGTCAATTGTGAAACTATTCCACAATTCTTTAGATGATCATCAAATTCTTGACTTAAGTATTCACCACCTCGATCTGATCGAAGTGCTTTAATACTTTTGCCAAGTTGTTTTTCTACTTCATTTTGAAATATTCTAAATATCTCAAATGCTTCACTCTTATGTTTCATTAGGTAAACATACCCAAATCTACTATAATCATCAGTGAAGGTTATGAAGTATTGAAATCCTCCCCTAGCATTGCTACTTAATGGTCCGCATACATCGGAATGTATCAACCCCAATAAGTCGCTTGCCCTTTCACCCAACTTGGTAAAAGGTGTCTTAGTCATTTTTCCAAGAAGACACGACTCACAAGTATCATATGACTCTAAGTCACATGAACCCAAAAGCCCGTCCCCATGGAGTTTTGAGATACGCTTCTCATTAATATGACCAAGACGGCAATGCCACAAATAAGTATGATTTACATCATTAGGTTTAGATTTCTTATTTACATGATAGACATTATTTTCATTCTTGACATCCAAGATATAAAGGCCATTAAATGAATTAGCAATACCATAAAGCACATCATTTAAATAAATAGAAAATTTCTTATTCTCAATAAGAAACTTAAAACCTTCATTATCCAAACAAGAAATTGAAATAATATTTCTGCTTAAATCCGGAACATAATAACAATTGTTCAAAACAAGAATTAATCCGGAAGGTAAAGTGACTTCATAAGTCCCTACGGCTAATGCAGCAACTCTTGCTCCATTTCCCACGCGTAGATCTACTTCACCTTCTTTAAGCAGTCTCCTATTCTTTAGTCCCTGCACATTTAGACAAATGTGAGAACCACATCCGGTATCCAATACCCAAGAATCAGTGGTAGAAAGGAGAATATCTATCATATATATACCTGAAGTCGACGCAGCCTTGCTGCTCTTCTTCTTCTTTTGCTCTTCCAAGAAAGCCTTGCAATTACGTTTCCAATGACCAATTTCTTGACAATGGAAACAGATTGCATCCTTTTGTGAATCGGGTTTTGCCTCAGAAGCCTTGGCAACCTTTGCCTTGCTTATCTTGGGTTTGACAACTTTTGCCTTACCCTTTCCTTTGGCACTAGCCTTCTTCCCATCATGAACCAAAAGCACGGGAGAACCTTTCTCCACAATTTTCATCTCTGCAGTTTTGAGCATCCCATGCAACTCAGAGAGATTCTTATCCATTCCATGCATGTTATAATTCATTACAAACTGATTATAACTTTTAGGCAATGAATTAAGAATGAGATCCGTGGCTAGCTCCAATGGGATTGGATAGCCAAGTTTCTCAAGGTGCTCTACATAACCTTTCATTTTAAGAAAGTGAGGACTCACTTGTTGCCCTTCATTCATTTTACTAGTAGTGAATGCAACAATGGTCTTGTACCTCTCTTGCCTAGCTTGCTCTTGAAACATGGTTCTCAACTCCAAGCCTATCTCATAGGCTTCCAAATGTTCCAAACTTTGTTGGAGTTTTGAACACATAGCGGCAAGCATGAGACAACTTACATCTCTAGAATCATTACGATGTTTCTTGTAATTGTCTCTTTCTACCCTAGGGACAGTAGGCGGTGGTTCAGCGGGGAGAGGCCCATCGAGAATGTACAACTTATCTTCTTGCCTAAGAACGATTCTTATGCTTCGGATCCAATCCATAAAGTTAGTACCATTCTCTTCGAGCTTATCCTTCTCAAGGATAGATCGCAACGACATTGATTGAGTGTTATTAGTCATTATCTACAAATATGCAAAAAAAATTCAAAATTTAATAAGTACCGTTTTCATTAAAGAGATAAATAATGTATTTTTCAAACAAAAATACTCCCACTAAATTATATAACCTTCATATACATCCAATTTATAATATAATTTAAATGGGTTAAGATCCAACTTTAATTTAATTTTAAGTCCGCTAAGGCGGATTACACAAAATCAAATTAATTAGGTAGACAACTCTTGTCAATCATATCTCATATGACTCTTAGTTCCTTTTATGAGATTCTTTAAGAAATCAAATTTCAAAAAGCATGTTAAACCTCATCTTTGCCTAGGCCCAAAACTGTTTTGACGCCCAATTAAGTCTAACCATTTTAAACGCATAGTTAATGTGTCCCGCTAGGGCGTGCCCACATTATCTATCTTGCTCATACATAAATAAATTTAATGCATCTCGCTAGGGCGAATCTACATTAGAGTCACTTATGTACTAACAAGTGTTTTAATCATGGCATGGCAATAAAAGACTTAAAATTTTCTTTGAAGGTTCATCACATGTAGCATATAACACATTTATGAGCACATAATATAAACATGTCACACATCAAGTTTAGCCACTAAATTAATCTCCATTAATTTAAGCATGATATTTATGTGTCATTAGTTTCTCCATAATTATGAGGATGAGACTATTTCAACTTCGGTTATTATCTCCAAATCAAGACAACAAGAAGTGCGGTCGAACTAAGCCATTAGGCAACCACAATCCCGCACTAATTCAAGAAACCAAGAAAGTAGTCCATGTGGCCGAAACTAAGCAATAGATGGTCTCGATGAACGTAGGCCAATTGCATTCACAATTCCACATGGATCTCCAATCATTGAATCAAGAACTTTGTTTCTCAATTTTAGCAATTATGAACTCTTCATAATTCTAACTTCATTTTATCTTTGAAACTTTGATTGCGATCAATTTTGGGAAACACAATCTCGATGAACGCAGATTAGCCATCCAAAACTTGAACCAATCTACGAATCACAAGACTAAAACAAATAGGAAAATCAAACCCCAAAATCCACACACAAACCAACTACCCAAAACCCATTCCAGATCAGCAAGTCTGAAGTGGTCTTGTTACTGGTTTTGTTGGATTTATCGAAAAATTCCAGAATCAGATTTTGAACAAAAATCAGAAAATTCTGGCCTAGCGAGCGCGCGCCTGGTCCAGCACGGGCGGGCGCCTGTATGGTCAGAATGGTATGGAATTTTCAAGTTCGAAAATTTTGTCTCAAAATTATTTTTCCCCGATTATTAAAACTTTGATCCACTCAAAAATCAATAATCGAAATAATTCAGAATCCACCATAATTTTTATTGCGATTGAATCGTGCGATTAAAGTTGCAAAAAACAATAAACCACATAAAATCACAAAACACATAAATAACATATAATCCAATATTCATATCATGCTTGGCACATAAGCAATTTATATACACACAACATGATTCAAGTATTGAATTAATCAACATGAACGGGGCTCTGATACCACTGTTGGGTTTCCGAGTAACATGCGCAGCGGAATATAGCAATTAAAATTTTAAGAAACCCAAAGCCATGGATCCGTTCATATGATTAAATCAAATACAACATAATGAATATAGGAATAACTAACCCTTGATGGCTATTAATTTTCTCTTTGGTCTTGGTGGAGATCTTGAAGCTTTATCACGAACAAATCACGAACTTTGTAAGATGATAAAATTCACCCTCTAGCGGTATCCACACTTCGAACGAATATCAAAGGAGCTTCTTTGATCTTGGTTGCTAGACCAATATTATGAAACACACTTTCACAATACAATAAAGAACTATATGGAATTTATTTGTGAATTATTTTGTTCCTCAATCAATGATATCTTAGAACAAAATAAAATCTCTCTCAAACTCTTTGAGACTCACAAAGGCACTTATGCATATGGTCTGGCCGAATTGGGGTTCTTATACACAATTAAGACCTATTCCAAATAGGAATCTTGTGCCAAAAACCTTCCCAAATCGAATTAGGAATTTTCCTGTCAGCAGCACCAGGCGCCCGCCTGTAAAGGACCAGGCGCCCGCTTGAATGACCAGAAGGTCCTTGTCTTTCTGGAATTAATTCAGGCGCCCGCCTGGTCTGAACCAAGCGCCCGCCCGGTAGACCAAACAGCCCAGAATGTTTCCAAAATTCCTCCAAGGTCCTTTGACTCTAAATTCTAATATAGTCCTCTTATTAAAGATTCGTTCTATTGTGTGTGACCCTCTAGGATTATACTAAGTTGGCAATGGGCTCAAACATGATCCCATAAGATATGATTAGGTTCTAGCAAACCGTCATACCTACCCAAATAGTATAACTAGATACAAGTTCGCATTCCTTTAGAATATGTCACAATCCCTTTGTCCACGATGTCATTGAACACAAGTCATGGTCAAACAGTCAACTTGTTTTGTTCAATACTTTCTCGATTCTGAATATGTTGATAATTCAAATGCTATTGATCCAATCAATCCATTTGAGTCCGGCCGAACATTTCATCAACATCATTCCTTCGAGGGGCCCAAGCTTGACATCTCTCCGTGGAGGGACAAATCCATTTAGCTTATTATTCTTCCCAACGGGAATCCGATTATGCCAATCATACCCTTTATAACTACCGTGTTAAGGTAGCGTTTGAATATGTCAAACATAATGTTCATCAAGTGGAAGATTATAATAACTTCATGTCTAAGGATTCAAATGACATAACTAATATGAGATATATGTACGACATAGACCATGACATAAATCTCATACAGCGGGTCATGTCCAGTACCTTGTTCCAAACAAGTACCCATAAATCTAACATGATCATCTCATGATCATTTAGTCTTCATACTAGTGCTTAACAAGTACTAGGGACGGAGATTATTATAAGTAAACATGAACAACAATAATAATCCAAACATCTCTTTATTGATATGAAATAAATGATAACAATTACAACGTTTATTAAACGTGCCTAGGGCACCACTACCAATATCTAGAGTTGTTAAAAGCCACTAAGAAGTGGTTATCCTCAAATTTTGAAATGAAGGACATGGGTGAAGCTGAATTCGTACTGGGTCTTCAAAATATCGGAATCGTTCCGAAAGACTTCTTGGTTTGTCTCAAGAGACTTACTTAAAACATGTTCTTGAACACTTTGGTATGCATCAATGCAAACCCCTTGACACTCCCATGGCTAAAAATGAAAAGTTGAGCCTTGACGACTGCCCTAAGACTGAGGAAGAAAAGAATAATATGTCTAAAGTCCCATATCGCAGTGCCATTGGCAAGTTAATGTATGCAGTTATGTGTACACGCCCTGATATAGCTTTCGCAGTTGGCATGGTTAGTCGTTATCAGTCTAATCCTGGAAGAGCATATTGGGGAGTAGTTAAAAGGATACTACGTTACCTTAAAGGAACTGTTGACTACATGTTATGTTATCAAGGAACAAACTCACAGATAGTTGGTTATAGTGATGCTGACTGGGGAGGAGACAATGATAACCGTAAGTCAACATCAGGTTACGTCTTTTTGCTTAATAATGGAGCTATAACGTGGAATAGCAAGAAGCAAACAAGTGTATCTCTCTCCACAATGGAAGCAGAATTTACTGCCTGTACAAGAGCTGTTCAGGAGGCTGTTTGGTTAAAAAGGTTTATGGAAGATCTTGGAGTGGTCGAACACGCATCTGACCCTGTGACGGTTCATTGTGACAATCAAGCAGCTATTGCATTCACAAAGGATCCCAAGTATCATGGAAGAACCAAACACATTGATCTGAGGAATAACTACATTCGAGAGACTATATCTAGTAATGAAGTAGCTTTAGAGTACATTCCTACTAATGTAATGGTAGCTGACCCTATGACTAAGCCCCTTGCTAGAGATGTCTTTCTAAAACATGTTAGGGCTATGGGTCTTCGAAGGGTGTAGATGTACTTAAAGACGACAAGTTACAATTTTTTGTGAAACAAATGTTCATTTATTCATCATAAGTTTAATATCAAGTTTATATTTATTGAGATGTATAATTATTTGTTATTGACACATAATTACACAGAAAATAAAAGTATGTCACCAGACAAAATATTGACTCTCTCACACGAGTAATCGCCTCAGAAGCCAAGTAAGCAAGCTAAGATGAGACAATGATACTTGAGATACCAAGGGAGTAGGCTAAGTACATAACGTATGCCGTCTTGATATAGATCAAGATCCGGTCAAAGTAAAATACCAATTGAGAATCGAGAGAATTCTCGTAAGTCTGGAATAAAAGATGAGATGAGCCAGATATAAATAGTTGGACATTACGAAGTGTCTGAACTAAACATCTATACAGTGGGTAAAATAAAATGACATACGCTCTTTAAAAGAGTTAAACCCCTATAGTACTTGTTTTGGTAACAAGTGTGCATTTGTGCCCGAGAGAAAAGAGCAACATGTCCCTCTTGCTCATTGTGTGATGTCTCTAAAATGCCATTATTTGTGCAAATACCCTATGTGACTTTCAACTATACTTATGGGGTATTAAGTAAATGTCTGCCACTTTAGCATGCTATCTAGAACTATGAATAAATTCGGTTGTACGGTACATGTCTAGGAAAGCAATTGCCTTAATGATCTAAAAGTGATAAGTGAGGAAGGAAGATAAATTTGATTATACATGATGATTGTGTTCATTGGTCGACCAGTTATGTCACGGACATAGCTATGAACACACTATACGATCCTAAGAGTCAATCATAGCCTTAAAGGAAGCAAGGTATGTTTGGACTTGGTTTAGTCAAATTAGTATGGGGTATAACGAGTCGAAGTTGAACTTGTAGTGGTCATAGCTATTATGTCATGCCTAACGGGTGCATAATATTAAAGCTGACACGTACATGCATGCTCGTTGGTCACACGACACATTTGCTTGAATGATAGACCATAGATGGTAAGGCCATCATGTACGAGTGGGAGATGTTGGAATTGAAAGGTCCGCCCAAGATGGCCCGACCCGAAACTTTACCCAGCACATATGTGTGTTAGTAAAATAATAAAACACAACTAAAGGAAATAGGGATAGGTCGTTCAAATAGACGTCATTTGACAGCAAGAGTCATGAACGACGCTTGATGAAAAGAGTCATGGTTTTTCGTACTCTTTATAAGGGCAAGGGCGATCGCAGTCTAAAAAAAAAAAAAGAATCCGACTTCCCCTTCTCTTCTGTCTCGCAATCTCCTTGCTGATCAATAATAGAAAATTAGTGTTGTGAACTAGTGAGTGATTTCCGTTTATTGTGATTTCACTCCCGACCTCCGTTGCGAAGTATTGTGCAAGTTCGGTGATCAAATTTGAGGTATCGATCTTACGCTTCCGCACCAGAATTGAACAAGTAAGTTGTTCTTCTCCCTCTGTAGTTTACAATAATAGATGGAAGCTTTCCAGATGAAGTTTTTGTAGGTTCTCATGTTTGGATACGGGATTTTGAATATCACTAAGGATTTCATCACCCATTCTCAAACACCTCAATTGCACTAGCTTTTCAACTTTTGGGGGGCACGTTATAACATCTAGCTGAGCCAATATCCAACACCCTCAGGTACGGGCATAATTTGGAAAGGTGGCTAAAATGATCCTTGTTTAGGGCAAGCATATCGTCAAAGTAGTTCACTTTGTCCCCAAAATAATAAAAAGAGCGGAGACGTGAAAACTCAGGCACATACAAGTAATCACAACACCTAAAATCTCTACTTCCATGATGGACAGAGAGCCTCTTAATTGTTTTGTCTGAGGCTAATGTAGATCCATCACCCTTTGTATAAACCACCAGAAACTTTTCCTTTTTACCCTCTAAAATAGACAGGTCTCGAAGTAGATCATGTACACAACATGATTTAACCCCTCCATCACTCCTCCTACTCCCAATTTGGATTAAGCTCCTATCAATCAACTGCAACAAGTACTCTTCGGCTATGTCCTCCATATCCAAATTTTTGTTGCTTTCTTCATCTACGAATCCCTCTGCAACCCAAAGTCGGATCAAATTCCTTAACGGAATATCAAAATCCTCGGGGTAAACTCCAAAACAGAGAAAGCATGGCTTTAGTTGAGGTGGGAGATTATCATAGCTTAAATCCAATATACCAAGGCATTCTGTTGGATCCTGCTCCAAGTACCAATTTAAGCCGGATGCCACTTTTGACCACATTGATTCCTCTCTATTTCTTTAGAGGCCAGCCGCCACCACAATAGCTAGTGGTAACCCTTTACACTTAGGTAGGATTTGTTGTCTAGCGAGTTGTTCAAGGCTTGAAGGGCAAACTTGATCATGGAACACTTTCTTTGAGAAGAGTTTCCAATGGTTATCTTCATTTAGAAGAGGCAGAAAGTAAGGTGGTGTATGTACACTAGCATGTGAGGCCACTTCATTGAGGCGGCTAGTGATAAGAACCCTGCTTCTCTTGCTCTTATCTGGAACGGCTGCTTTGATTCCATCCCACAAGTGCTTGTCCCACACATCGTCAAGGACAATCATGTACCTTTTTCCCTCCAATCCCGTCCTCAGCTTTTCCACCAATTTGTCTTCGGTCAGCTTATCCGCTTCCACCATTTCTGTGGAGGGAAACACGGGCTCTACAATCTTCAGTAGCAAGGCTTTGCCATTGTAATCTTGGGAAATGTCAACCCAAGCACGACAATCAAAAGACTGCTTCAAAAAACTACTGTTGTATATTTTCTTTGCTAAAGTGGTTTTTCTCAACCCACCCATCCCCACTATTGAAACAAAAGGGGTTCATTTGCACAGACCTTGACAGAACAAGACAGAAAAAGAGAAATCGTCCGTCTGACCCAGCTCAGCTGTACGGCTATACAAGGTCTTCCCAGGGATTTTACAGTTTGTCCAGAAAATATCCAGTTTCAGGCAGAAATAGAGCATTCTGCTGAAACTGAACTGAACTGTTTATTTTTAGTTTGCATTTTCACAAACAAGCTTTGATTGACATCATTCCTATGCTCATTAATCACTAAATGGACCCCAAATACATAGATTTAGGTGTGATTAAGACAATCATTGGAGAAGAATTAGAAAAGGTGATGAATGTGGCCTTTGAGCCAAGATGGCCATTTTGATGAGTAAAGATTCAAACTTTACCATCAAAATGAGATCTTTATACAAGATTAAACCTTTAGGGACAACAAAATCAACATTTGGAAGCATAAAGATTGAACCTTTATGACCCAAATGTGATTAATGAGTGGCTAGATCAAGGTTTGGGTGATAAAGATGGAGGCTTTATCACTCCAAATGATCATTATGACCAAATACAACATAAAGACACATGCTTTCACCATAAAAATGGATCATCAAGCTATTTAAAGACAATAAATTAACAAATCATGATCTTCTTTAGGTTTTAACCCTTTTTCACATACTTGGATGTGAGGGCACCTTGAATCATTTCATGATTTGGTTCCAAGGTATATATAACAAGAATATAAGGTGCTTGAAAGGACAAGACTTGCAATATAAAGGTGCTTGGCAAGGGCAATGCTTGAAATGCAAGTAAATAAATAACATGAACAAGAACAAAAGAGTTTGAGATGGAGAGAAGATGGGGAGAAGGAGGCTTCACCTATGGTGGTTATGGCCTATCTTCCTCTCTTTTCACTCAAGTATCTGGTGGTCTTTCTCTCAGACTGTATTTCTGCAGAGTTTCACCTATAAAACTATATTTCTCCCCCCCCTGAAATGATCAGCAAAGGTCTCAATTTATAGGGACTGAGTGTGCCTAAACCAGCCGTACGGCTAGGCCCCTCCCGCGTCCAAACCATCCGTACGGCTCAGCATGGCGAGCTTCTGGAATTTTCTAAGTTAATTCCAGAGCAGTCCTGGAAGTTTAGGTTTATCCTAGTGAGGTCCCAGCCTATCAGTTTATCCCTGAATGGTGCTAAGAGTTCCTCTAAGTTGGTCAATTTCAGATTGGGGTACTTACAGAGCCCCTCGGCAACGTCGCTTTGGAAAAGCGGGGTTGTCGATAAAAACAAGCATCCCAATCTGATGGGAGGATGGCTTGACCGATTTTGGTTTGCATGGCTGGACCTAAAGGTATAGGATTCCTAGATATCCCGTTTGCGGGGAATCAAACCTAACGTAGTTCGGAGAGGGGTGAGAGACTTTAAGGCTACTCAATCCTAAGGGCTAGGTGGATATCTGTCTTCCTTTCCTAAGGGAATGGGCATGACTCTTGGCGAGTTCAGTGGCGAGACATGGTCAACTTGGCTCTATGGAGTGGGTTGACTTACACAAGGACGCGTGACTCTCGGGGTCAGAGGTGGGACATGGTCAACTTGGCTCTATAGAGAGGGTTGACTTACAAGGCAAAGGCGTGACTCTCGGGGTCAGAGGCGGGATATGGTCAACTTGGCTCTATGGAGAGGGTTGACTTACAAGGCAAAGGCGTGAATCTCGGGGTCAGAGGCAGGACATGGTCAACTTGGCTCTATAGAGAGGGTTGACTTACAAGGATGGTCTTACGTCATTTTGGAATGCCGTGGACAAGGACCTCAACCTATAATGACTATTTTGAGTCAAGGTTTGACTTGAGTCAACTCCACCCTTGGGGAGTTTGACGGGAAATCTGTTCTTACATCCCACCAAGGATGGCCGGGACAAGGTTTTCTAAACCTAAGAGTTCACTGGGCTTATGTCGAGGACGGCCTAAGACTTTACTGGGCTTATATCGAGGACGGCCTAAAACTTTACTGGGCTTATGTCAAGGACGGCCTAAGGTTTCACTGGGCTTATGTCAAGGACGGCCTAAGGTTTCACTGGGCTCATGTCAAGGACGGCCTCAGGTTTCACTGGGCCTATGTCAAGGACGGCCTAAGGTTATGCTCATTCTAGGCAAAAGACGGGCATACAAATTTCCGGGTCTTCTTAGGTAAAACGGGCTTACAAACTGCCGGGTCTTCTTAGGTAAAACGGGCTTACAAACTGCCGGGTCAAAAAAATCAATGGTCTTACGTCGCGTGGGGACCGCCTAGTGTATGTTCACACTAGGCAAACTCTCACAATTTTTACTGGGCTTACGTCAAAGACTG
This sequence comes from Campanula takesimana, assembly GCA_026119855.1. Classification (NCBI taxonomy): domain Eukaryota; kingdom Viridiplantae; phylum Streptophyta; class Magnoliopsida; order Asterales; family Campanulaceae; genus Campanula; species Campanula takesimana. The sequence continues at coordinate 537,378 of JAOWBW010000568.1, read as the reverse complement.
CCTTAGTGTTTTTTTTTTCAAATTCATGTTGCATGAGCCAAAGGAGGGCAAATATCTGAGATATTTATGATATGGTTAGGATGGGGCTTTGAATGAGGGGGTCATAAAGTCATTCTTCCAACAAGAAATCATCAATTATGTCAGGGCCAAAGTAGCCGTACGGCTAGGGCAGTAAGTGCCTTTTTTGCATTGAATTTTATTCTGGGTCTGGTCATCTCCTTAAGTGCCTTAGCCTGTTGTACAGAAGCAATTCATTTCCTTCGTCTTTCAAGGTTTTTCTTTTCATGGAGTCTTTTCTCATGGAGAAACCACCAAAATTGTCCAAGATTGATCAAGTGTGCTTTGAGGGCAATCTTAGGCTTTGGATGCGGCATCATATGAGGGAGAACAAGCATATCTTTCAAGCCAAATTTGGGCTCAGATCCCTTTGGTCTCTCAAGGAATTTATCCCGGATCTTGAGCTTTTGAGGGCCGCTGAGGTCCTTCTGGGATATCCGGAGGCACGTGTATTGCTTTTCTTACAATGAAATCACCCCGACTTATGAGGATTTCAAGGCTTTGGTGGGGGGCGTGGACACGGAAGTCATTGCTCTCCCTTCGATTAGCGACACGATGTGTGTCAAAAGGTTGGTAACTCTTCTTCGTATTCCTTTAGAAGAGGCTCAATGTATGGTCCTTGATCATACCTTTATCGATGTTTCGGACCTTCCTGAGAAATTTATGGATCGCACGGATGAGGCCTCTTGGAATGCTTTTGGATTGTGCATTCTCGCCTTTTTCTACATGGTTGGCTCCTAGGGTACTTGTCACATGGTCCTTCTGAGTGTTCTCAAGGAAAGTCTTGCGGGTAAAGATATCGTCCCTTTGATCCTAGGAGAGACCCTTCATGGTATGGATCGTTTAGCCTTGGGTGATAATTTTATGCGCAATGGCAGCCCCGCTCTTCTCACTATGTGGCTGCGGGAGAGGTTAATGGCCGTTCCCGAGGCTCCTCTTTCTCACAAACCATGGTCTTATTGTTTGAGAGGCATACTCTTGGATTTTGCCCAGGATGATTGGGAAGCTTACATGTGACATCCCAAAATTAAGTACGACGATTTGGGACAGATAAAAAAAATGGTAAAACAATAGAATTAAGAAAAGTGGGGCGGATCAGACAAAGGAGAGAAATTTTTGAGTTATTAAAGTGGGCCCTAATATTTGATATTTCTTCATTGTTTCCACCAAGCAAACTTGAAAGTATGAGGTGTAGTTATTATTAGCAACTTGCTGTGGTGACTCATTACAAGCCTTATTGTACGTGGGCTATTTAAGTTCAACTCTTGCACCAACTTTGCATGTTTCATTTATATGGCTTCGTCTGAGAGAAAGCACGAGACATTTCCCAGTTAAAGTTTGAGGTTCGGGTGAATTGTGAGTTATTCCGTTTTAGCTATTTTGAGGTAAGGGAGACTACGCAGTATCGATTCCGTGTCATTTCTTTTATACCCGTCTTATCGTAGTACTCCATTTTATTGATACGTAGTTCATTTGTTCGGTCCCATTTGATTATTGCTTTGGAATTGAACTTGCTCGGTTAATGTTATGATTATTTGAAAAGCATGATTTGTGTGTTAATTGCTAAAGATGAGATTTGTTATAGGGAATAGTTGCGATGCAGCTAATTATATAACGGTCGCAGTGGACTCGGTTATTGTGTTTGTGTTGGGTCCGGCTCCGTCGAGGGCGGCCAACAATTCGGTTAATTTGGTTAAGCCACTAGGCCCGAATATAATTAGTACATCGGACTGCAAAGTATGATTGATCGGTTATCCGGTTTATGAAAATGCATGCGAGTCTTATTGGCATGTCCATTTTTATAATTTCATGGACATTGTTATTTGGTGTTTGTGTTCCATCGGCCTTCAAGGCAATGGAATGTTTGAAGCATCCATGAAACTGTCGCGCCCCAACCCGTGGTCCTACTTGGCCCCACGTTCAGGACACGCACAGAAGATGTCATAAAACACTTTTAGAAATTTTTTCGAAATATACTTTCATAAAGTTTAACAAAATCCACACTCGAAGTCCAAAGACTTCCATTTAACTTTCAAACAAATACAAACACTTTCACAAACGAAAGTACTTAGCCCGAAGGCTTACAAACTCTTACACAAATGTACAATTACCACACTTTAACAAAATAGGTGACACACGGATAAAGTCTCGGTTACACTACCCCAAAGGTTATACATTTATATAATGTAACCTTTAAACCATACTTACTTTCCAAAATGGATTATCAACCCGACGTCCTCCCTTGTGAAGTGACCTATCCCCTTGGCTCGCCTTTATCTAAAGAAAACAAATAAATAAGGAACGGGGTGAGAATAAATCTCAGTAAACTACTAAAATGCAACTACGTTACATGCTGAAATGATACTTGTAATTGAACAATGTCAATAAACATTCATTTAGCACATAACATGAGAGGCAAAGCCAACTCATCATACCACACGTAAGGCGGAATTAAACACTCATAAGCGGATACTGAGCCAAGGTTCTCGAAACAAACATATAACCATCTGAGAGGTATCAACTGAGCAGCACCAAAGGGCTGAAACGGGTTCCGGAACCAAACAATAACAACAACAACAACGGGGGGGGGGGGGAATGACACAAAGTCATAACCCAAAGTGCCCAACCTTTGGCCCAAGGAAGGGGGTTAAAAATGGGAAACATATGGTAGAAGCCTTACAATGAACTTGGCTCGTGTTCCATTATAATCCCTACCATTGCCCGAAATCACAACAAGAAGTACCAGCTGGACTTTACACGAGAGCACAGTAATAAATACTTGCTTTAAACAACAACCGGGGCATGATTCCAAAGTAGGGAACCACACAAAACTCATCATAAAGATGCACCAATCCAAAACACACCATAAGATGTTCATTAATACCCAATTAACACTTATTCACATTCCATAACATATTTGTTTACAAAGGAACCAATTTCAAACACTAGAGTGTTCCACAATGACCATTTAAGTCAACTAAAGTAGTACCCCAAATCTAGACCAAGAATACATCTTAGTCTTAACCAAACAAAAGGGGAATTTCTGAAAATAAAGGCGAGCGGGCGCTCACACTAGACCGGGCGGGTGCTCGACAACTGACCAGGCGGGCACTCGGAAAGGACCAAGCGGGCGCTCTAGGTCGACAGAGATTTTGGTCATGAAACATGAGGTAAGCGGGTGCTGGTTATGAGGTCAAGCGGGCGCTCCTAAGGCTATCAGGCGAGCGCTCGGTACCTTACCAGGCGGGCGCTCGCTACAATTTCCAGCAAAACCCAATTTCTTTTCAAGCTTAAGAATTCTCCGTCTCAAACGAAGGAGTATACTTTTACTAACAACTAGGCAATACCCAGGAGTACTAAACAAGATCAAAACCAACTATTTCGAGTTTACTCTTTCCTTCCTACACAATATGTTTATACTCCCTTTGTCCCAAAATTACAAGTATCACCAAATTCACCCAAATCACAAAATTAACACTTACAAGTATCAAGTATAACATATATGACCATTTTAACATTTAAATGGGAATTAGTAACTTACCTTTTTTTTCTTCTACTTGAACCAGAGAAATTTTAGAAAGTACAAATGTTTGCTACGCAGAGAGTGAAAGTGAGATTAACATGAATTGATATTTAGCAAGTTTCACATAGGCCCTTCTACTTTCATTTCTAACAATTAAACCCCTCTAGTTTAAATTCCACTTAGGACCCTATAGTTTCAACTAATTTAATTAACTCCCTTTAACCATTATTACTACTAACTGAGTAAATAACACTATTAATCAAACAATATGTGCAAGTTATAAAATATGATGCAACACATAAAATGCACACATAATGTCAAATTAAAATCCCCAAAAATGGCTTCTTTACAACACCAACATCAACTTTCACCAATACACATCACAAAGCAACATTCACCACACAAATTACCATATAATATGTATATGAACATTTTAATAATAAAAGGGGGAATAGTAACTTACCTTAATTGTTGGCAATTGATTGCTCCTGCGGTTGTCCTCTATTTTGTAATGATATTCCCTGACCTCCTCGATTGCCACCGTACTGTGGTTGAGGTTTTCCTTGCCTTCCAGCACCATATTGAAGAACATAAGAGGAAAGTTGAACTATTTGTAACGACCCCAAAGCCCGTCCCTATTTATTTTATATTTTTTGGGGATTTTAATTTGACATTATGTGTGCATTTTATGTGTTGCATCATATTTTATGACTTGCACATATTATTTGATTAATAGTGTTATTTACTCAGTTAGTAGTAATAATGGTTAAAGGGAGTTAATTAAATTAGTTGAAACTATAGGGTCCTAAGTGGAATTTAAACTAGAGGGGTTTAATTGTTAGAAATGAAAGTAGAAGGGCCTATGTGAAACTTGCTAAATATCAATTCATGTTAATCTCACTTTCACTCTCTGCGTAGCAAACATTTGTACTTTCTAAAATTTCTCTGGTTCAAGTAGAAGAAAGAAAAAGGTAAGTTTCATCCTATTTTAATTTCTATCTTTTTAATTACTTCTCCGTTTTAAAAACTAATTATATAAAAATGATCAGGGCGTTGAGTAGGCCATTTCTACCCGATCAAAATATATTTCATTTATACTTTCCCCGGAATATGTAAGTTACTGTAAGGATCCCGCCCCGCGCGCGGAGAAACGCGACGAGTTTTGGGGCGAAAGGCCAAACACGGTTAACACGCCAAAAAAATAACGGAGTCGCCACTCTTGTTAATTATTTAACCCAACAAAAGAAAAGGTTAGAGATTCTATTAGTTCGGAGGTCAGGTTACGCCTTGGGAAGAGTTTCACGTCACCCAAGTCACCTCGGATAGGACCGAGTCTCCCTAATGTTAGTTAACGAAAGTGCATGTGTGTTTCAAAATGGGAGAAACTGACTGTTTTGGCAAAACCAGTTAATTATTTAACAGAAAAGTTTATTTTGCAAACTTTCTGGTTAGAAAAGGAAGAAACTGGAAAATGCCCTCCCCGGCCAAAGTAGCCGTACGGATGGGGAGGGCTCTCCAGGGCATTTTTACAGTTTATCAGAAAGTAGTCCAGTTTCAGTCAAAACAGAGTACCTTTGCTGAAACTGGACTGGAATGTTGATTTCCAGTTTATTATTAACAACAAAACTTTGAAAGGTTCATTCCTATGAACTTTGATCATCAAAGGAACCCCAAAAACAAAGATTTGGGTGTGATCAAAGGCAATCATTGGAGAAATTTATGAAAAGTTGATGAACAGGGAATTTAAACCAAAATGACCATTTTGGTGGATAAAGATTGGAACTTTACCACCAAAATGGATTTATTATACAAGATTAAACCTTTAGGGACACAAATATAACATAAAGATTGAGTCTTTATGTCTCATGTTTGGTAATTTTATGGCTTGTCATGATTGGGATGATAAAGATTGAAACTTTATCACCCAATCATGACTCTCATGACCAAATGAAAGCAAAATCAACATGAAAATGTAACAAACCATGATCATCTCTATGTTTTACCCCATGATCACACACTAGGTGTAAAGGGAACCTTGAATCACCTCATGATTTGGATCATATACATATATAATCATAATATATATAGCTTGGAAGGCCAAGACTTGTATAATATATAGATATAGTGCTTGAAAATGGACAAGACTTGCAAGAAATGTAAAGTGCTTGAAATGGACAAGACTTTACAAGAATAAGAAGAAATAACACAAGATAACAAGTAATATGAACAAAGATAAAAGAGATTTTGAGATGAAGAAGAAGATGGGGAGAAGGAGGCTTCACCTATTGTGGTTATGGCCTATCTTTCTCTCTAATCACTCAAATGTGTATATCACTCACTTTCTGTTCTCAAACTGGCAGAGTTTCAACTCACAAATGTTTTTCTCCCCCCTAAAATGATCAGTATGGGGTTCAATTTATAGGGACTGAGGGCACCCAAACCATCCGTACGGTTAGGGGCCCCAATTACCCAAACCATCCGTACGACTCGACCTAGCGAGCTTCTGGATTTTTCTAAGTTTAATTCCAGTTCAGTCCTGGAATATCAAGTTTATCCTAGCGAGGTCCCGGCCCATTGGTTTATCCCTAAATGGTGCCAAGAATTCCTCTAAAGTAGGTCAATTTCAGATTGGGGTACTTACAGAGCCCCTCGGCAACGTGTCTTTTGAAGAAATCGGGGTTGTCGATAAAACAAGCATCCCAATCTGATGGGAGGATGGCTTGGCCGATTTGGGTGAGAGATTTCAAGGCTACTCAAACCTATAAGCATCCCATTTTGATGGGAGGACGGGATAGCCGATTTGGGCGAGAGATTCTAAGGCTACTCAAACCTATAAACATCCCATTTTGATGGGAGGACGGCTTAGCCGATTTGGGTGAGAGGGTTTAAGGCTACTCAAACCTATAGGCATCCCAATTCGATGGGAGGACGGCTTGGCCGATTTGTTCTATTGCTGGACCTAGAGGTATAGGATTCCTAAGTATCCCTATTCGAGGGAATCAAGCCTAACGTAGTTCGGGTGAGAGATTTTAAGGCTACTCAAACTTATAAGTATTAGGTGGATATCTATTCATCCTTTCCTTAATCGGCATGGCTCAAAGGCCGGGCTTGGTCAACTTGGCCCTATTCGGAAGGGGTTTGACTAAAGGGGGCTGGCATGGCTCAGAGGCTCAAATGTTGGGCATGGCTCAGAGGCTAGATTCGATCGACTTGGCTCTATCGAAGAGGGTCGACTCAAGGAATAGGCATGGCTCAGAGGCTCAAATAATAGGCATGGCTCAGAGGCTAGACTCGATCAACTTGGCTCTATCGGAGAGGGTCGACTCGAGGGTAACTGGTCTTACATCCGACTAAGGACTGCCGGGACACATGGTCAATTTGGTCAACTTTTCTCATGGCGGAGGGTAGACTACACAAACTGGTCAACTTATCTCATGGTGAAGGGTCGACTACACAAACTGGTCAACTTATCTCATGGCGGAGGGTCGACTATACAAACTGGTCTTAAGTCATCACAGACTGCTGGGACACATTGATAGGTTTTCTCTAACCTGGCCACTCTCGGGGATAAAGGTTTTCTTAACCTAATCATGACTGTACTAGTCTTATGCCCTACCAAGGGCTGTCGAGGCGATAACATCCTAACTTTCATCCTGGACTTACGATGTACGGCCGGGACTTTCACGATTTCACTTTCTACCCTGGACTTACGAAGTACGGCCGGGTCAACAAAATCCAATGGTCTTACGTCACGCCGGACGGCCAAAGGACATTCTCACAAAGCCTAATGGTCTTACGTCACGCCGGACGGCAAAAGGACATTCTCACAAAACCTAATGGTCTTACGTCACGCCGGACGGCCAAAGGACACTTTTTCACATTTTAACCTGGACTTACGAAGTACGGCCGGGCTAAATTCATACTCTTAACCTGGGCTTACGAAGTACGGCCGGGCTAAATTCATTTCTTAACCTGGGCTTACGAAGTACGGCCGGGTCAAATCACACTCTTAACTCTTAACCTGGACTTACGAAGCACGGCCGGGCTAAATTCACATTTCAAACTCTTAACCTGGACTTACAAAGCACGGCCGGGCAAAATTCATCCCTTAAACTCTTAACTTGGGCTTACGAAGCACGGCCGGGCTAAATTCACATTTTAAACTCTTAACCTAGACTTACAAAGCACGGTCGGGCTAAATTCATCCCTTAAACTCTTAACCTGGGCTTACGAAGTACGACCGGGCTAAATTCATTTCTTAACCTGGGCTTACGAAGTACGGCCGGGCCAAATTCATTCTCTTAACCTGGGCTTACGAAGTACGGCCGGGCTAAATTCTCATTCTTAACCTGGGCTTACGAAGTACGGCCGGGTTAAATTCTCATTCTTAACCTGGGCTTACGAAGTACGGCCGGGTTAATTTCAAATTTTTAACCTGGACTTACGAAACACGGCCAGGTCAATTTCAGCAAAGCTAACATTCTTGACTCGGGCTTACGAAACACGACCGGGTTAAATTCTCATTCTTAACCTGGGCTTACGAAGCACGGCCGGGCTAATTTCACATTCTTGACTCGGGCTTACGAAACACGGCCGGATCAATTTCAACAAAGCTCACATTCTTGACTTGGGCTTACGAAACACGGCCGGGTCAATTTCAACAAAGCTGGTCTTACGTCCATCTATGGACTGCCCGATTTCATTTTCATTGGGAACCTAATTTCTCTAGGTTCAATCAGGTTGCATGAGCCAAAAGGGGCATTCTGGACATTTTCCAAGGGGGAGGGGCCTAAGTCTTATTTCAAAAACCTAGGGGGAACCATGCTCAAGGCGTCAGGGGCCAAAGTGTAAATTGTGGGCTGAGATTTCCTCTCGTCCAAACCAGCCGTACGGCTTAAAGAGGCATCTCCTTCTTTTCAAAACAGCAGCCATACGGATGGTTGCTGCACTTTTCAAAATCCAAGCCAAAAATCAGAGAAGGAGAGGCGATTTTTGAGAGCATAACTTCACCCTTTTCCCGAAATTTCTACCTAATTCGTTCTAGGTTTGCTCATGGATGCTCGGTCAAGAAGAGGTTACCCAAGGGGAGCGGATAGAAGGCTTGACATGGTCCGGAATTTCTGGGGCTACCATATTGCCTTAAATGATGTGGGAGCGGGTTTCTACAAGTCTCCCGACGTCCGTCTGTGTCACGAACGAGTGGTAATCCTCCTTTCCTACTCGATTTATGTCCGTTTTGAGCGTTTTGTGCATTCCCTAATCTTAGGGCCTACGTTCATGCTACTTGAGATCTTTGCATTTCTTGACACAATTTCATGAAATTAGCCTCATTTTTTTGTCGTTGGGATCACTAGGGACGTGAGCATGTGCTCATTGCGTCATTTGGACATGCCTAGCTATACTTCCAAAAATCGAAGTGCGTTGTCCCATGACTTGTGCATAAACTACTTGTACCTTAGGTTCGACTAGTTGTTTTGACACATTCAAGTGCATGCTAGCATTCCCTAGGATGAGTTGTTGCATGTTTGCGGAGATTCGGGACATTAAGTCTCAAAATGGGGATGGGTTTTGTCCTTTGGGACAGGGGGAAATCCTTTCAAAACTTCACACATTCCTTATATAAACACACCCCCAAACGCTTATCGCAATTTAAAAAGGGAGAAAACATTTTATGCGCACACCCTCAAACGCTTATCGCATTTTGAAAAGGGAGAAAACAAATTTTATGCACACACCCCCAAACGCTTATCGCAATTTGAAAAGGGAGAAAACATTTTTTTACACACACCCCCAAACGCTTATCGCAATTTGAAAAGGGAGAAAACATTTTTTTACACACACCCCCAAACGCTTATCGCAATTTGAAAAGGGAGAAAACATTTTTTTACACACACCTCCAAACGCTTATCGCAATTTGAAAAGGGAGAAAACATTTTTTTTTATTCACATGACTTATTCATCACATTCATTTTTCACATGCATTGGTATTTTAAATCTGTGTCATTCATACCTTTGCTGTGTTTACCTGCAGGGCGGTGATCCCAAGTCTCGGGGATCTCCCGACATGTGCTGCTCCCTGCGGGAGGCTATGCCTGTGGCTGTTGGCGACGAGCCTGGTCCGAGGGATTGGGTAGAGGGCACCGGCCTGGTGCCGTTCATTCATGATGTGGGCCAGCTGGCGAGCACTAACAGGAGTCTTGGGCTCATTACTGCCTTGGGCGAGCATTGGTGGGATACCACCCACACTTTCCATTTGAGCTGGGGGGGAGGTGACCGTGATCCCTGCCGACTTTTCTGCCATCACCGGGCTTTCCTTTAGCGGCGGGCATGTTATCTGGACCGATCGACTCTCGTCCCCGGACATCCAGGCACTTATTGGCTTCTCAGGACCTACCAAGGGCTTGGGGATCACGGTGCAGGCTATTGAGCAGGCCATTCGGGACAGGATCCCAGAATATTTGGCAGGATTAGTGACCGCGGAGCAGCTCGGACGAGCTTATGTGTGGCTCCTTCTCAGCAACACCCTCTTCGCCAACGCTGACACTACCTGCATGTTCCCTCTCCTCAGGTCATTTACTACTCTTGAGACCATCCGGAGTATTGCTTGGGGAGATGCTGGGTTGGCCGAGCTGTATATGGAGCTCGACAAGATTAGCCGGAAAGCAAGCAAGTCCTTGGCTTGCTTCCAGTTTGCCCTAGAGGTAGATTATTTCCTTTCCCTCATTCTGTTTTCTCCTTTTCATTCTCCTTTTCCAATTTTTGTCATCTTAACATTTCCCTTGCCATTTTCCGTTCAGGCTTGGTACTACAAGATCTTTGGTGGCTATCCGTGGGAGCATACCGTCGATCCTTCCATTACATTCCCGGCCATGGTCTGTTGGGCTCGGGATGCCCGAAGGAGGATAGGATCCAAAGGGCGTGTCTCCGTTCGCCATGCCGACATCCGGTCAGTGCTGAGAGGCGCCATGCCAGCCACACTCAACCTCTTTCCTTGGTCGAGGTATGAGGGGCAAGGGCTAGGCATCGACCTATCTGAGGCCCTGCGGGTTACACGGGAGAGGAGGCTCATGGTGGGGTTCCAATGAGAGGCCTTCTATTTAGGGGAAAGAGTGCTCTGGCAGCACGGGCTCGAGCTTATGCAGAGGGCTCCCGTTGATCCTCCTGACTCCATGTTTATGATTGACCGAAGGGATGACCCCTATCTTATGGGAGCGAGCGCCACTGATTTCATTACCGACGAGCCGTACGGGTGCTTCGTGGCCCGGAAGCTGAGGTCGCCACAAGTAGTGGCTTCTGGGGTGGCTCCCCCAACATGGCAGGATTATTCATACGTCTACTCGGACCATCGTGTCCATATGGTGGCCACATCTGTAGCAGAAGAGGGAGCCCCACCTGAGGATGCTCCTGAGGGCGTGGTATGCTTTCCTTCACACACACTTATTCATCCCATATCGCTGCCCCCCTCCCTTTTTGCTGAGCAGTCTCATTTCCATGTGCAGGTTGTGGCGCGAGCCCTGCTGAAGCGCCCTACCTTTATAGGGCGGGCCAAGAGATGGTTCATAAATCTCACGGGTCGTTCTTACAAGGGCAACCAGATGGAGCCCCGTTTTATACCAGGTCGGAGCTCAATGAGTGGTGAAGAGAGGCCTCGTAAGAGGGCATCGAGCTTGGAGCCTCTTCCGACCTTTGTCCGTAGTCAATCCATGAGTGCTGCGGATGTCTCGCCTTCTCAGGGCTCATGTCGGGGAACCAGTGCTCGGGAGGCAGCCCCAGACCCATTTTCTCACTTAGAGTTGGAGAGAGTTAGGCCATATCATTCTGACCATCCGGGTCCTTCTTCCCAATCTGCTTGGCGTTCTTTTCAACCTCCTTCTGATGAGGGCATGGGTTTGGCGGAGTCCCTCTTCCACTTTGACCCGAGCATGTATTCGTCACGACCCCTGGAGATCCGTGATTCGCATCCCATTGATCCCTATCCGGATTCGGATTAGGATGTACCTGTTTAAACCAATTCTCTTTGTTTCGTTTTATTTTAAGAACAACGTGTATTAAACTTGTTGTCTTTTAATGTTTGAAACTTTGTTTTTTATTTGCAAATTCATCCGTCATGCAAGCTTGGGCCCAAGAGGGCTTTGTGGTCATTTCGAGGTGTCGGGGATTCCCAAAACATATTTTGACTCAACTGTACAGACTTTGACATGTATCCGACAGTTTTTTTTTTTTTTGCACAGGTGAGAGTGAGTTTTACCCGTGGGAAATCAGCTGACACAGGCTGCTGATATGAAATTTTTCACATGGCTAAACCAACCGTACGGATCGTACAAGCATGGTTGACTTTTTGACCAAAGGGCTTTCAAGGAATTTTGACAGACGGGAGTCCTTATTTGACTCAAACCGTTTTACCCAAAGCATGACTCTCCATTGGCCCTTCCATTGCACGATCATGGCTTGCCAGCCCAAGCGCTTTACCTTTGCTGGGAACTACTCCTCAGGTTTCATGGTCATGGCTTACCAGCCCCAGTGTGTTTCCCTTGTCCGGATTTATTCCTCGGGTCTCACAGTCGTGGCTCGCCAACCCCAGTGTCTTGTCTTCGTCGAGGACTACTCATCAGGCCTCGTGGTCATGGCTTGCTAGCCCCAGTACCTCGCGTCGCCGGGACCTACTCCTCGGGTCTCGCCCTTTTCCTTTGGGTGTGCGTCTTTCGTTATTCGGGACACTGCCCGCCTTCGTGCGGGTTCCTTTCCCCTTAACATCCGCACATGCCATTTTATCCCTCTTCACATTTCCCACCACCTTTTCCTCCTAGGAGTGGCCTAGTTGACTCGGACGCAGACAAGGGCAATAATTGGCCCTGACACGGACAGGAGCAAACCACGCTTGCTCACACGAATAGACACACATAGGCATTTACGGGAGTGAGTCCCTTTTCTGAGGAAGGAAGCCTATGGACAGAAATTCAAGTGTTTGGCTCTCTCCTAAAATGTGGAAAAGAAGACTTGTCGAGGCATTCGAAACCGGCCTTGATTAATGTCATCAAAATGATGTCTCGAATGAACCATGTTCAGTGTTAGGTCAAAATTCAAGCAATTAGCCTTAACACGTATAAACGTTGTGATCAATTGAGATTAAGATTCGATCAGTGGCGAGATCGGGAAGGAGAAGACCTTTTGGGTCATTTCAAGGTTTCCGGGTCTTGGCGTGGCCACGGAAAGGGGTTTTGGCCAAAGAAGGAGAATCATCATTCATAGGTTCCTTTGCGGAACTGGACAATGTCTATCTGAAAGAAGAGACTTTGGTTATTTTTGGGAGGGCCAAAGGTTCGGTGGCTTTTCTCATGTTGTGACCGGACCCGAAAGTTGCCTACGTTCCCCTCAATGTGAGGAGCTCAGGTCGCCGTAGTTCGGCTTTGAGGCCGTCTTTTGCTGAAGTTGGCTTTCTTTTGGTGTTGTCTCGGGGGACATTGTTGCTCGCTTCCGCATTGCGGTGATCTCTTTGAGATGGATTTCTTGGGATGAACCCTCCTTGGCGTGGATGGGTCTCTTGAGACAAGCATTTCTTTTTTGCTATTTCCTTTCCCTTTTTTTTTTTTTTTTTTTTTTTAGGGGGGGGGGCACTTTTTGTTCTCGACACCTTTTGGGCGATAGCCATTTGGTGTGTCAGGCTTTTGCCTTTTGGGATCTTCCATTTTGCTGGCCCATTAGCGGACTTCTATGGTTGAGTGGCAACATTCTCGGCCTCACTTTTGTCAAGAGTTTGCGCGGGAAGTGTGTATCGGGGACGTGTATGGGGAAGGTTTGCCATTGATGGTCTCTCCATGCCAATTGATCACAACATTCATTCATATCAAGATTAATTGTTTGCATTTTATACTCTTTCGTGTTTGGGTCCATTCATCCTTGCATGAGTCGTTGTTGACTATTACGCTTGGGAGTCAACTCATCATTTTGGGGATATAGCAATCATTTGACAACATTAATCAAAGCGGTTCCGAGAGTTAATGCGTTTTTCAATATAATGCCTCAAGTCTAGAGAGAATAGAAGTAAAAGTGATTCATATCATTCATAAGACTCGATTTTTACAATCATAGACTCAACTATTGACTCTATTGACTCGATCATTCTACTATTCACCTCCTCAACCATGCCTAACTCCGTGGTTTTTCACATAACATTGCCTCGCAGGGCTTTTCATAAAAAGAAACAAAAGACTTTGTCCACAACGGACTTTTCATGGACTCTCTAGAACCTACAACGCTAGACCACTCCTAGGATTCTTTTCCTCTTCTTCCTTTTCTTCACCTCACACCCATTCATCGCCTTGCTTGGTGATAACCTCCTTGTCGATGAGCGATTGGATATGATTCCTCAAGGTGAGACAGGCGTTCGTAGAGTGACCCGAGGCCTGATGGTACTTGCAGTGTTGCTTAGGATCATGGTGTGCCCCGAGCGGTTCGGTCCATATCACGTGGCGACCCAGCAGTTCCATCTTTCCTATCTGGAGCAAGTGTTCCAACATTTGTTCCCTCGGCATTACCAACTCATGGAACCAACGATAATGGGCTCCTTTCCCTTGGGGGTGAAATCCTCCCACAACCGCCGCGGGCTTCCCATGGGATACTGTAACGGGCTGAAGCTGATCTCGAGACTTTTGCCCCTCTTGGACTGAGCAAATGGGGGTGGTCCCTGGCGAGGGAGACAGCTTCTCCGAGGACCTTTTTATCTCCTCGATAGACTTTATAATCTCATGCAGGCATTCTCGGGTGTTCCTCGAGTTGTGCCTTTCTAGTTCATCTGACAACTCCGCTCGGCTATGTAGAAGTTCGCACCGGCCATCGTATTTTTCCTCAAGGTCCTTCCTGAGCTTTGTGCCATTCTTCTCCCACAATTCTTCGACCCTCTTATGGAAGAGCTCCTTAATTTCCTCACGGAGCTGTTGGACCACTTTGATTGCCTCATTACGATCAACCTCGGCCCTCTACACTTGCTCTCTCATTGTGCTGACTGTCCTTTCTAAGAGCTTTACTCTGCCCTCTAATCGGGCCTGTGCGTCCAATATGATGTCTATCTCGTTTGCTTGAACTTTGCTTGCCATCGTTTTCTTTAACATAAAAGACGGGCGAGCCGTAAGAGCACCGTGGAAGGATTTTCGAAAGGCCGTGCTTTGAGTAAAATACAGACTTTGGTTACAAACAAGATTTTGACTCTTTGAGAGAAACGAGTTTGACTCTTTTCCTTTTTTTTTGGGGGGGGGGGAAACAAGCCCAAGCCATGCATTTTGGATGAATTTATCGATTTTCACCTTTTAAAAAAGGATTTTGCTTATTTTCTTGATTGTTATTAAGCGGTTTTGTCACACGAACAAATGTTAGCTCGCAATTTAATGACTTAGCACTTATTATTCATGTATACTTAAAACACGTTTTGTTCCTAATCGGTTGAAAAGATTTCTCTTCTTTTTCGCAACTATTCTTCATCCTAGATCAGTGGAGGCCATCACTATGCCTATAGACCCCTCGTTTTTCACCTGCCTTGCACACTCCCAAGGATGGACTGTCCCGGGCGAGGGGCCTATAGGGCAAGTGGCTTCCACCGACCGAAATTAACGATCCTAGGGTCTAGTGTATTGTGAGGTTCCCAATGCGTGAGCCATTCCAATCATGATTAAGCCCCGGTTAAGATCGAGATTCGTCTTAGGGACTTAAGGGACTTCCGGCATAACCTCATCTTTGATGAGGGCTCTCGAACCTTATCCTTGGGATTAAGGATGACTAGTATGGACCATTCATTAAGGCTCGACAACACGGTGTCACCCTATCCTTAATACGTGACTTAGGTTAATAACGGTCAACATTAACGCGTAAGTCAAGGACCGAGTCAAAGTTGACCATGGTCACACTTGCTTTCATAAGGAGTCATGACTCGGGCATTAACTTGGCCACAATTAATCTCAGACACGTATTAGGGACGTGGTAACATGAGCTAGACCAAAAACCAACCAAGTCACGGTATTCGTGTGTCACGGACAAGTGTAGTTGACTCGGCTCGGAAGGGGAGGTGGAATGGACCCGTGCGCGCTAGAAGGGCACAAGAGCACCAATCAAGCTGCATCGTGGCATCCATCCCGGTTTTGAAGGGTATTTGGAACGTGCAAGGTCAAGTGCGCGTAGTGTGAAGCCTTCTATGTTCCCTTTTGAGTCAAAATAGAAATTTTTCAATCCGTTTTAACATCATGAGCAATGTATAATCAACATATGAACAAGCATGAATGAGCTATTTACACAAGCAACCAAGCAAGAATCATATGAACAAACAAACAAAGCCAAAACTTGTATGTACAACAAATTGTGCACAACCAAAGAATCCTTTGAAATCAACATTTTTCAAGAAGAGCAATTCCTTTGAAAAAATCATTTGCAAAACAAGTTGTGTACAACAAAGAATTCAAAAATCTTTTACAAAATGGGTCATGCACAAGGAGGCTTTGAAAAAGGAAGAAACTGGAAAATGCCCTCCCCGGCCAAAGTAGCCGTACGGATGGGGAGGGCTCTCCAGGGCATTTTTACAGTTTATCAGAAAGTAGTCCAGTTTCAGTCAAAACAGAGTACATTTGCTGAAACTGGACTGGAATGTTGATTTTCAGTTTATTATTAACAACAAAACTTTGAAATGTTAATTCCTATGCACTTTGATCATCAAAGGAACCCCAAAAACAAAGATTTGGGTGTGATCAAAGGCAATCATTGGAGAAATTTATGAAAAGTTGATGAACATGGTATTTAAACCAAAATGATCATTTTGGTGGATAAAGATTGGAACTTTACCACCAAAAGGGATTTATTATACAAGATTAAACCTTTGGGGACACAAATATAACATAAATATTGAGTCTTTATGTCCCATGTTTGGTAATTTTATGGCTAGGTCATGATTGGGATGATAAAGATTGAAACTTTATCACCCAATCATGACTCTCATGACCAAATGAAAGCAAAATCAACATGAAAATGTAACAAACCATAATCATCTCTAGGTTTTACCCCATGATCACACACTAGGTGTGAAGGGAACCTTGAATCACCTCATGATTTGGATCATATACATATATAATCATAATATATATAGCTTGGAAGGCCAAGACTTGTATAATATATAGATATAGTGCTTGAAAATGGACAAGACTTGCAAGAAATGTAAAGTGCTTGAAATGGACAAGACTTTGCAAGAATAAGAAGAAATAACACAAGATAACAAGTAATATGAACAAAAATAAAAGAGGGTTTGAGATGAAGAAGAAGATGGGGAGAAGGAGGCTTCACCTATTGTGGTTATGGCCTATCTTCCTCTCTAATCACTCAAATGTGTATATCACTTACTTTCTGCTCTCAACAACTATATTATACAACTAGTATAAGCTCCCCAAGCTTAAACCAAAATACCAAAACATTACAACTCTTAATGACGTCTGTTTGGTAACACTATCCCATAGGTCATACATTTAACAACAATGTAAACCGAACAACAACCTGCCCAAAAGTCACGAACACTCTCGACGTCCTTCTCGTGATCAGCGAGTCCTATCCTTTTCCTCCTGGGGAGGGGAGGTTAAGGAAACAAAGTTGAAAAGAAAGGGGGTGAGATAAATCTCAATAAGTCACTTATACAGCTACATGACAATATTATGCAATAAACAATAATAAATCCCACATAGCACTTAGTACATAACAATTAACAGATAGCAGCGGAAATAAACAAGTTACGAATGATACTTAGCCAAGGTTTCACCAAACGGATATAACAAAGAATCCCTGCGCAGAATCGACCGATCATCCAATCAACCAAAGTAGCATAACAGCTGAAGAGAAACCCCCGGTACCGGAACCATGAACCAATAGTAACAAGGGAAATATGACACAAAGTCATAACCCAAAACGAACTAGCTAGATACTCACTCAAGGGAGCTAGCTCATCCCAACCAAGGCCATATGGAAGGGGAAAAAGGTACCAATGGACAATATCA
Source organism: Campanula takesimana (assembly GCA_026119855.1). Classification (NCBI taxonomy): domain Eukaryota; kingdom Viridiplantae; phylum Streptophyta; class Magnoliopsida; order Asterales; family Campanulaceae; genus Campanula; species Campanula takesimana. Next base: position 519,780 of record JAOWBW010000568.1, on the reverse strand, counting down.
TACTGGACTCGGCTCGTGCCATTATAATATTCCCTATTGCCTGACTCGAACACAAGTACCAGCTGGACTTTCAAAAAAAAAAGGCTAAGTAATAAAATACTAGCTCGATAAACAACCTATGATTCCAAAGTAGGGAACCATGCCAAATAGTCATCATAAAGATAAGTCAAACCAAAATGCATCAAGAAGATGTCCCAAAATCTTAAGTTAACACTTAACCAAATTCCATCACATATTTGGTCACAAAGGACCCAATTCCAACACTAGAGTGTACCACGATGTTCACAAAGGTCGACTAGGATAGTACACAAAATCTAGACCAAAACACATTCTTAAATCACACAAAAGAACAAGTATGAACTTTCAATAACTACTGTGCGGCCGCCCACTAAGGGTTGTGCGGTCGCCCAATAAGACTTCAACCAAGACAAAAACCTTCCAGATAGGAGTGCGGCCGCACGCCCCATTTTGGGCGGTCGCCCACTCCACCCGACTGGACCAACTGCACTAAATTATACTCCCTTCGTTTCACCGTCTCAAAAGTATTACACATTAACACTTATAATACTAACATGAAACAACCCAACACATTATACTCAGTCCAAAACATCCCAAGACAAGTATTTCATACACCCAACCCAAGTAATGATCCAAACATCAATTATCACAAAAATAACCAAAATACCAATCAACTCCAAATTCATCCATAACACAATATATAACAATAATAGCATCATAGAAGCTAAGGATGAACATTTTTAGCATAATAGGGGGAAAGCAACTTACTTGGAAAATTATGAAATGAGACGGAAATCGTTCTTACTTAGCTACAAACGATCCTAACGATAATCTGAGCATTTTATATAAAATGAGTATTAAGAAAAGATAAATAAAAGATGATTAAAAGAAGGAAAATATGAAATGCTCTTACCTTTTCTTTCAATGGTGAATGTGCAGAGAAAGAGAGAAGAGAAAATGGTTTTGGTTGAATGAAAATCATGGGAGGAGGGGGAGATATAATATCTAATACCCAAAATTACAAATTGGTCACTCAAAGTTAAAACATTAACAAAAGTCCCAAAGTTTCCCAAAATACTTCCAAAGACTCCCCAAACTCAATTTACACTACGAACCCTAATGTTTCAACTTAACAAAATTAACACAAATAAATCATTAAAAAGATTATATAAATAAAGAATAAAGTGCCAAGGTTTCGGGTCGCTACAGGCACTGTCTGAGGATGATAGGGCCATGTATATGGCAGGGGTTGATGCTACCCCTTTCGTCCTCCTTTATCAGGACTATGGCCTCTTTCGAGCGAACAATCTGATGTCGGGATTTATGTATGCCGACCCTCGGGGAACACAGCCTGCTCCTTCTACTTCTGCGCAGTTTTACCCCACCGGTGCAGGTTATTGCTTTGATCCTCCTCTGCCTCTTTCGTACTATACGTACTCGAACTTTTGGATTATTGAGGAGCAGAGGGAGATAGTCCCTGAGGATATGTCACTAGAGAGAGAGCCTCCTGCCCAGACGGCTGTGGTATGACTGTATTCTTTCTTGTACATTTCTGATTATGACCCATTTTCTGTTCCAGTCTCGTTTATCTCAGCATACTGATGTAGTTAACTGTTTCTATTATGATAGGTGCCCATAGCTTCTTATAGGCACATAGGCCTCCAGAATAAAGGGATATGGAGAAGACTGCGCCAGCTGGAGGAGAAGATCCTGGATCTACGCAGAGACATGGCGAACCTGATCAGGGAGGCTACAGGGACCGTGTCTGGAGCTGCTAGAGGCATGGATCGGGATGCTCGTGGCATGGGGAGAGGATGAAGAGATGCTTCTCTTGATGTGGATGAGGTTGTGTAGTCGGCTAGGCAATCACTGAGTAGGAGCTTGAGCCGTGGAGGTGCCAGTTCATCGGAAAGGGCGCCAAAGAGAACCCGTCATGAGATCACCGTTAAGGAATCTGAAGAAGAGTCTGATGATGAGGATACTGAAAGCGGAGATGAGGGTGAGCATAGTACCGCTGGTGATGATTCGGAGTAGACTGGGGAGGATAAGTGCCCGAACAATTTATTTTTTAACATGTAATAACATTTAGCACGTATTTACAGTCCTAGCTATTTTATCTACATTTTTTATATTTGTCTAGACTTGATCTTATGTGTCGACCTCTTTACAAACAAATGTGTGCCCAAAGTGTTTTGGTGTTGTTGCGGAATGTTGCTTTATTGCTGCGGATTTTGAACTGGTTGCAGGTTGAAGGCGTTGAAATGCCTGGGTTGTTGCTGAACTGACAAGGCCTGTTCTGTTCTGTCGTCTGTCAAAGGCGCGCTCATCTAGAATTGGACATGGGGGGCGCGCGCGTTTCAGGTCCAAAGGGGGAGACGCCCGCGTCTCGGCTGCTGATTTACATCCCCTTTCTTTTCTGAACTAGATTCTTGAACAGCTATAAATTTGAACCCATTTCGACCAGTTTGGTCACACAGCAATATTCTGCAATACTTCTCTTTACTTTAAGCCCCAAGTTCTTGTCAAGAATGGCTCCCATGACCTTCTCTTTTGAGGTGAAAGTGTCCATCCCGGAGGGTGAAAAGTCAACACCCGTCCCCACTGTGAAGGCACGCCTGAGTGTTTTTGATCGTTTGGGAAGACCCAATGAGGTTGTTGTGGAACCTTCGAAGCCATTGGTTCATGTTGAAGCCCCTAGGCCACGTTATTTCCCTAAGAAGAAGAAGGGGAAAGGTAAGGGTAATTCTCCTTATGTCTGGAAGCGCCCATACAAGGCTCCAGTCAAGGCCTCTTTTTACCAAGGCAAAGGGAAGGTTATTGATGAAGCTCCGTCCCGTCCTAGCGTCTTCTCTTGTTTTGGCGGTTCCGAGAATGCCCCGCCCCCACCTAAGAAGGTCAAGGGTCGTAGCAAGAAGCAATGGGTTCCCAAACCGAAGAAGGATTATAAATTTCTTTGTACCCCAAGATTGCAATTAATAGACCACTTGTTTAGGATTTAATGTTTTTATGTCTTTTATTGCTCAACATATCCATTGTAATGGCAAGAATGATTTGAGATATGAATAAAAATTGCATTTTGTTATGACATGATTGGGTAAAAATTTATTGTTTTAGACCGCACTCGAAGGTTGCCTACGTTCCTCTCGTAGAGAGGCTCAGGTCTCCGTAGTTCAAACAAATGAAGACCATTTTTTATTTTATTTTTTGTGTGCACCCTGTTTTTTGCCTAGACCGCCCTTTCGGGTTTTTAATCTAGCGGGCTTCTTTTTTGCACGTGCTGGCCGCCCTTGCGGGTTTTCAACCTAGCGAGCGTTTTTTTTTTAAATGGTCTTCATTTATTAAGCGTAGAACTTCTTGAGCTTGTCGAGGTTGACCTCCTTTGGAAATTGATCACCATCCAAGTCTACGAGTCGGACTGTGTTGGGTTTTGATGCATCATGCGCAGCGGAATAAACAGATAAAATCAAACACCCAAGAGCCCGGATCCGTGCATGTTGATTAAATTAAATACAAGATGAAAGAAACATACCCTTGAAGATCGAATCCATGAACACAGACTTTAAGGTGTTAAAGCAAACACCCTCTATCGGTATCCACACGTCGAACGGATATCAAGAACAACTTCTTGATCTGGATTGCTAGACCCAAGGCTTGATGAAGAAACAATTTCTTCGTAAGAATTATTTTGCTTCATTGATTATTGAGTTATGATGATTCTAAATCTCAAAACTAATAATCCCCTCTATATGTGTGTAATTTTTTCTCAAACAACATGTTATGATTTCTAAAATCAACCATTAGGTTTCTCAAACCCGACTGCACACATATATAATAGGGTATAAACCTAATTCCTTTTGGGATCAGAATTCCTTGTCAAACAAGAGATCTTAACAAACTGTTTTCCATCTGGACAAACCATCCCTACAGATTGGTTGGGAGGCTCCCAAACCATCCGTACGGATCCTTCCAGCAGGATCCAGTTTTTCCCGTTTTCTGTGCCTTATTCAATCCGTTCTATTGTGTGTGGCCCAATAGGATTATACTAAGTTGGCAACGAGTTCGAACAAGTCAGAACTCGTAAGTCATAAGCGAACTCTAGCAAGCCATTATGACTACCCAATTAGTATAGCTTTGAAAGCCCAAAGTAACCTTATAGAATATATCACAATCCTTTTGTCACACGATATCATATTGGACATAAGTCATGGTCCACGTCAACTTATGTTGTCCAATACTTTCTCGATCTTGAGTAGATTGATATGAGCAAATAACATTGACACTTCAATTCATTTGGGTACGGCCATATACTATTATCAATCTCACTCATTGAGTGGCCAAGCAGATATCTCTCTTGAGAGAGGGACAAATCCCATCTTGACTTATCATTATTCCCTACAAGAATCCGATTATGCCAATCGTAGCCTTTATAACTTCCCGGTTAGGGGCAGCGTTTGAGTACGTCAAACATAATGTTCATCATGTGGAAGACTATGATAATCTCAGGTCTAAGGATGAATGATATAACTATTATGAGATTTAATTATGACATTTGACCATGACATAAATCTCATAACGGGTCTATCCAGTACTTGTTCTCCAACATGTACCCACAAGTTTAATCCGCATCCTATTCGCTATAATCATCATATGATTATCCATTAAACTCATGCTAGCCCTTCATAAGTGCTAGGGACAATGATCATTATAATAAACATGCAAAAGATATAATAATCAGGTTTGTTATCTCTATAACAATGAAGTTATGATATAACGCATAGGCCTTTCTCAAGGGCCTAGGGCATAATATCCAACAGACTGCACCGCCGCTCAGCATCTTTTTGACCACATAAGGACCGATCCATCGAGGTCCCCATTTCCCAAGGGGATTCATGGCATTGGGAGGATGTTGTCTTAGGACCAAATCTCCCACCTTGATATTTCGAGGCTTCACCTTTTTGTTGAAAGCCCTCGCCCTTTGTTGATAAGCCCTTGTGCGTTCAAACGCTCTTAACCTCTTTTTGTCGAGTATGGCTAGCTGTTCGTATCGACTTTGCATCCAATCAACCTCTTTGACTTGATTTTCGAGCAAGACTCATAGAGAGGGAACTTCGAGTTCGACTGGGAGTACGGCTTCAGAACCATAAACCAATGAATATGGGGTTTCTCTAGTTGCTGACCGTATTGATGTGCGGTAGCCCCACAATGCTAGCGGTAATTTCTCGGGCCAATCCCGTCCTGTTGAAGCCATTTTTCGTATGATGACCTCAATTGTCTTATTTGCTGCTTCGACCGCTTCGTTGGCTTGGGGATGGTACGGGGATGACTTGTGCTTGGTAATTTTGTAGTTAACCAAAAGTTCATCCATTTCTTTCTCAAAGTGAGACCCATTGTCGGAGATGATTTCATGAGGAATACCGTATCGGCACATGATGTTGTTCTTCACAAATTCGGCCACCTTCTTGGCGTTGAGGACTCGGTAAGCTTGTGCTTCGACCCACTTTGTGAAATAGTCCACGGCCACTAAAATGAATGACTGACCGTTGCTGCCTGTAGGATGGACTTTGTCGATGATATCTATGCCCCAACAAGAGAATGGCCACGGTTTGGTCATGTTGTACAATTGTGAAGGTGGAGCATGTTGCATATTAGCATGGAATTGGCACTTGGCACATTTCTTGACTTTCTCGATGCAGTCTCGTTCCATTGTAGTCCAATAATAACCAATACGGAGTATCTTCTTGGCCAACATAATCCCATTCATGTGGGGCCCACACTCGCCCTCATGGACTTCGTGCATGATTTTTTGGGCTTCGGCTTCATTTTCACATAAGAGATTGATCCCTTGATGATGTCTTTTGTAGACTCGATTCCCAATCAACACATATCTGGCGGCTAGGTTTTGTAATGCTATTCGAGATTTCCCATTGCTGTTCTCGGGGAAAGTGCCGCTGCTGAGAAGGTTCATGATGTCTGTGGACCACGGGGGGTTATCTTGGACTTCATTGATCTCAATGTTCATGCAGTATGCCAGACTGGTCCTTCTTAAAATTTTGAAGGGTTTCACCATTTTTCCTTTGGGCATTTCAACCAATGAGGCTATGGTGGCGAAAGCATCGGCAAAGCGGTTTTTATCCCTTAGCAAATAATTGAACGTGATGTCTTGGAACTGTTCAGCTAACTCCTCGAGATGTTGGCCATACTGTTGGAGGGTCGGGTCTTAGATTCGCCATTTACCCGATGTCTGATTGATGAGGAGCAGGGAGTCACCGAATACTTCTAGCTCCGTGACATTTCTTTCTAGTGCTGCTTCTAGCCCCGCTACACATGCCTCATATTCGGCAATGTTGTTGGTAGCTTCAAATTCAAGATGGATTGCAATTGGAGTGTAGATGTCCTTTGGATCGACAAGCAACATTCCTATCCCATAACCGTGCTTATTGGCTGTGCCATCGAAAAAAAGTTGCCACTTATTTTTCTCGGTTGTAGTGCAAACCAAGTGCTCGTCGGGAAACTGTAAGTCCTCCCCCTTCACTTCATCACACGGAAATTCAGCAAGCTGATCACTGAATACTTTCCCCCTGATGGATTTGAGTGTGACGTAAGTGATATCATAGGCGGCGAGCATGAAGTACCACTTAGCTATCCTTGTTGACATGAAAGGCTTCTCAAAGATGTAGCGGAGCGGGTCCACTTTTGCTACTAGCTTGATTGGAAAGGCTTCCATGTAATGTTTGAGCTTTTGAGTGACCCAAACCAGTGCTGCACATGACTTCTCCAAGACGGGGTAGTTCTTTTCACCTCCTTGAAATTGGCGACTGACAAAATAAATGGCATTCTACTTTGTGGAGTCTTGTTGCTCTTGTGCTAGCATAGCCCTAAGGGCTTCATCATTCACTGTGAGGTAGAGCAAGAGAGGCTTCTCCTTGTGTGGTGGAACCAAAACTGGAGGGCATGTCAAGTAATGCTTCACTTGGTCGAAAGCTTCTTGGCAAGCGTCGTTCCATTCTAAAGCCACATTTTTCTTTAGTAGCTTGAAGATTGGCTCACACATGGAAGTAAGCTGGTGCACAAACCGACTGATGTACTGAAGTCTGCCCATGAAACCTTTGATTTCTTTCTGTGTCTTGGGAGGAGGCATGTCAATGATTGCCTTGATTTTTGAGGGATCTGCTTCAATTCCCCTCTCGGTAACCATGTAGCCAAGAACCTTTCCTCAGATAACCCCAAAAGTGCACTTTTCTGGATTGAGCCTCATCTTGTGTTGTCGAAGCCTTTCGAAGAACTTGCGGAGGTCGATCAAATGTTGACCATCGGTCCCCTTCGAGTGGATGATCATGTCGTCCACGTAGACTTCGATCTCTTTGTGAATCATGTCATGGAACAAGTCTTTCACATCCCTTTGATAAGTAGCCCCAGCGTTCCTTAAACCAAATGGCATAACTGTGTAGCAGAAAGTGCCCCATGGTGTTGTGAAAGCAGTCTTGTGTTGATCCTCTTCAGCTATGTGAATCTGATTGTATCCAGCAAACCCGTCCACAAATGAGCGGACCTCGTAAGCAACAGTGGAGTCGACTAGCATGTCGATGTTGCATAGTGGAAAGTCATCCTTTGGAGAAGATTTGTTCAAATCCTGAAAGGCCACACATACACGGACCTTGCCATTAGCCTTTCTGACTATCACTACGTTTGCAAGCCATGTTGGATAATCAATAACCTTGATGAAGCCCACACTGAGAAGCTTCTCTATCTATTCCTTGACTTGTAAAGACCATTCTGGCTTGATCTTTCTGAGTTTCTACTTTGTTGGCTTAGCGTCGTCTCTGATCGAAATCTTGTGTTCGGTGACCTTTCTGTCTAAGCCCGACATGTCTTTGTATGACCATGCAAAAACATCCATGAACTCTCTGAGCAGTGCAGTCAATCTGTCTTTCTCTTCCCCCTTGAAGAAGCTTCCGATCTTGGTTTCTTTCGGCTCTTCGTCGGTACCCAGATTAACAACATGCAGTTCTTCGTCAGCCCCTGGACCATTTTCACCACAACTACGGACCTGGTGAGCAAGTTCATTTAAGTACGTTGTATTTTCGTGGTCTATTTCATCATTATTTGAATCGTTATTAACTAGTTCATTAGATTCATTATTAGTTAATTCATCATTCATGATGTTTGCAATCTCGGGGTACTCAGAAAGATCAAATTTTTCATTAACAAAGAAAGGGAACACACGCTCGTCTATGGCCTCCATATCCTCTTGGGTGAGGGTATCGGAGACATTCTCGGACTCAAAAGTGAATGTGAACAAGTCTTCCTTTGTGACCTTGCGCGGGATGCAACCCATCTTCTCGACCAAGAATTCCTCGGATACCACGGGCCCCTTTGTAGAATACCAGTTGTTGATTGGCTCGGAGCTTGGCTGGATATCGCTGATAGTTTCCTTTCTCGCGTCGGTGTCATAGATGGCATTAACTTGGCACTCATCCATGATGGAAAGTTCCTCGAACATGGAGGCTAAATCCATCAATTCCTCCCTCACAGTGATCTCTGTCTTGGACCCTATGGTCACTTTCTTACCCCACCATTCTCGGCGTGACATGGGAGTTGGTTCCCCTCCGGATTTCTGAATCTCACAGTTGGCAAAGACTTAAAGACCGGGCTTTCTGATGCCTTTACTGTTGACCCATGGCTCGGGAAAGATTACATACGGGACGTCTCCCCCCTGGCGGACAAACTAGATTCAGTGTCTTGCGATAAGGCCTTAGATTAGGAATCTCATAATGGCGGCCTTCCCTTCGAGCTTGGGCCTTTTCATTCTTGACGGCTTGCTCGTATTTCAAGTCATCTTTGGAAGGCTCATATCCAAAACCGAACTTTTTCTTAACAAAAGGTACCTCAATAGGTTGCATCCTTCCTTGGTGATGTTTCCCTAGGCCTAAACCAGGGAAGTAATTCATATTCCTCATCATGCAGAGGACTTTGCGATTGCCAAGGGTCCAAGATCCATTTCCCCCTTCTTTGTCAATGGCGTTGATTGAGACGCCGGAGAGAGTAGAGTCTGCTTAACCATGCTGAATTTGGTGAACGGGTTCCCCCTTTCTGTGGATAGTGACGTTTTCTGCCATGACGGTCACTATTTCATCCCCATTTCTAAACTTGACGCACTGATGGAGAGTTGAAGGGATGGCGTTGGAACTGTGTATCCATGGTCGACCCAACAATAAGTTGAATGAGGAAGGGACGTCGAGCACTTGGAACGGGACGGACGTGACCATGCTCCCAAACTCAATGTCTATTTCCACCATACCCATGACTGTGCGGGCAGTGCTGTCGTAACCTCGGATCACTTTAGTAGAAGGCTTTAAATCTGAATTCTTAAGCCCCAGTATGCCCATGATTCGTCCAGGCATTAGATTGAGTGCAGAACCACCGTCAACCAAGACTCTTGAAATAGGCCTCCCCTTTGCTCTTACTTTGAGATAGATGGCCTCATTGTGTTCGGACCAAATGGTGGAAGGTCCATGTCGGCAAAGGTGATGGCATTGCCAAAATGAATGTGGCCTATCATTGCAGTAAGGTCCTCGGGAGTTGTATCGGAATAGATTGATGTGTCGTCAAGATTACTGATGATAAGGTCTCGGTGTTTCTTCGAGTATGCAATGAGGTCCTAAATAGAGATGTTGGCTTGAGTTTTCTTGAGTTGAACCAATAAAGGGTCTTCGGGAGCGTCACGAGCTTGCGATCTTTGAGAAGAGGTGCTTGGTGCAGGAGTAGTGGGGTTGCTTGCTATGACTCGTCCGTATCGAGTTAGCATGTTGACGTTCCCATTTTGCCTCTTTTTCCTATTCTCTAGTACTTCCCTCATTACCTCATCATAAGTCACAACGTAACAAGAATTGTCAAATTTATTCATCACCTTAGAGCCCTCATTCACAATTGGGATCTAATGAGTGGTCTCCCCAAATTCTCCTAGCTCTATTACATTGACATCATCACTACTAAGCACTATGAACTCTTTCTTGTCTATGAGATCTTGGATGACATTGCGGAGGACAAAGCATTCCTCGGTGGTGTGGCCACTATGTTGGTGGTAGTCACAATGCTTGTGTGGGCATGGTTGGGATGCATCGTCTTGGGTTTGTACCCTTGGAGAGGAGTAACTTGCCCTTTGGCCATGAGAGCTTCGAAGGCCTCGGTGATAGTCATGCCTTGGAGAGGATTGTAGACACGATCATCTTGAAATTATTGCCTTGAGGTGGAGGAACCCTTTTGTAATTCCTTTTGTCAGTAGTGACGGCATTGACCGAAGCCTCTTTTGTGGAGCTAGAGGTGGCCTCGGATCGGAAACTAGGAGCATTTTTCTTGATCTCCTTGAGCAACTCATCTATTCGGACCCCCGCTTCATACATTTGAGAGAAGTCGGCATAGCAAGCCCCACTTAAATGGGTACAGAGATCAATCTTTAGACACTTAAGAAAGATGTCCATACGGGATGTCTTCCCCCTGGCGGACAAACTAGTCATTCAGTGTCTTGCGATAAGGCCTTAGATTAGGAATCTCATAATGTCGGCCTTCCCTTCGAGCTCGGGCCTTTTCATTCTTGATGGCTTGCTCGTATTTCAAGTCATCTTTGGAAGGCTCATATCCTAAACCGAACTTGTTCTTAACAAAAGGGACCTCAATAGGTTGCATCCTTCCTTATTGATGTTTCCCTAGGCCTAAACCAGGGAAGTAATTCATATTCCTCATCATGCAGAGGACTTTGCAATTGCCAAGGGTCCAAGATCCATTTCCCCTTCTTTGTCAATGGCGTTGATTGAGACGCCGGAGAGAGTAGAGTCTGCTAAACCATGCTGAATTTGGTGAACGGGTTCCGCCTTTCTATGGATAGTGACGTTTTCTGCCATGACGGTCACTATTTCATCCCCATTTCTAAACTTGACGCACTGATGGAGAGTTGAAGGGATGGCGTTGGAACTGTGTATCCATGGTCGACCCAACAACAAGTTGAATGAGGAAGGGACGTCGAGCACTTGGAACGGGATGGACATGACCATGCTCCCAAACTCAATGTCTATTTCCACCATACCCATGACTGTGCGGGCAGTGCTGTCGTAACCTCGGATCACTGAGTAGAAGGCTTTAAATTTGAATTCTTAAGCCCCAGTATGCCCATGATTCGACCAGGCATTAGATTGAGTGCGGAACCACCGTCAACCAAGACTCTTGAAATAGGCCTCCCCCTTGCTCTTACTTTGAGATAGATGGCCTCATTGTGATCGGACCCAAATGGTGGAAGGTCCATGTAGGCAAAGGTGATGACATTGCCAAAATGAATGTGGCCTATCATTGCTTTAAGGTCCTCGGGAGTTGTATCGGGATAGATTGATGTGTCATCAAGATTACTGATGACAAGGTCTCGGTGTTTCTTCGAGGATGCAATGAGGTCCTAAATGGAGATGTTGGCTTGAGTTTTCTTGAGTTGAACCAATAAAGGGTCTTCGGGAGCGTCGTGAGCTTGCGATCTTTGAGAAGAGGTGCTTGGTGCAGGAATAGTGGGGTTGCTTGCTATGACTCGTCCGTATCGAGTTAGCATGTTGACGTTCCCATTTTGCCTCTTTTTCCTATTCTCTAGTACTTCCCTCATTACCTCATCATAAGTCACAACGTAACAAAAATTGTCAAATTTATTCATCACCTTGGAGCCCTCATTAACAATTGGGATCGAATGAGTGGTCTCCCCAAATTCTCCTAGCTCTATTACATTGACATCATCACTACTAGGCACTATGAACTCTTTCTTGTCTATGAGATCTTGGATGACATTACGGAGGACAAAGCATTCCTCGGTGGTGTGGCCACTATGTTGGTGGTAGTCACAATGCTTGTGGTGGGCATGGTTGGGACGCATCGTCTTGGGTTTGTACCCTTGGAGAGGAGTAACTTTCCCTTTGGCCTTGAGAGCTTCAAAGGCCTCGGTGATAGTCATGCCTTGGAGAGGATTGTAGACACGATCATGTTGAAATTTATTGCCTTGAGGTGGAGGAACCCTTTTGTAATTCCTTTTGTCAGTAGTGACGGCATTGACCGAATCCTCTTTTGTGGAGATAGAGGTGGCCTCGGATCGGAAACTAGGAGCACTTTTCTTGATCTCCTTGAGAAACTCATCCATTCAGACCCCCGCTTCATACATTTGAGATAAGTCGGCATAGCAAGCCCCACTTAAATGGGTACGGAGATCAATCTTTAGACACTTAAGAAAGATGTCCATTTGCTCCTTGGTATTAGGCCTCTCGACAATTTCGGCAAGCTTGTCATTCCACCTTCTTGTGAAGTCAATGAAGGACTCGTTGTCCCTTTGAGTTGTGTTCTCAAGCTCTTTCTTGGTTGGCCGGTGGGTGGTGTTGCCTTGGTATTAACTTTTGAAGGCAAGCATGGCGGCGTCCCAATCAAGACGGAGTGTGAGCGGGAGAGTAGCGTACCAATCCTTTGCCGCCCCCTTGAGAGTGAGAGGGAAGCATTGTGCCATAACTTTTGGAGAGACCTTCTTTGGAACCATAACCCATATGTAAGTCTCAATGTGTGCCATGGGGCAAGAGTTTCCCTTGAACTTGCTGATGTCGGGCATTTTGAACTTGTCGGGGAGAGCGGCCATGGTGCTCATGAGAATGGAGGACTGATAAAGGCTCGTGTCGTGACTTTTCCCCAAGTTGAGGCCATTGAAACGTTGATCTATGTAGGTCATAATTGAATCAACCATTTTGTGCTCATTGTTCTCGGTGCTCGGTTCCCCCATTTTCTTGGTGCGGGCACTGACATAGGGGCTCTCAAACAAACCCTTGGTCCATTCGGAATCGTCATTGTCTTTCTTGTATTTACCCTTGGCAAGCTTGGTGAGCTTCTCTTTCATTTGCTCCATTTCGGCCTCGTGGGCCTCCCTTTGATTGTCAAGATGGGATTGCCAAAGATCATCCTTGTTTTGGGATTCTTTGTTAAGGGAGGAGACTTGCTCTTGGAGCACTTGGACCATAGCTGAGAGTTGTTCAATAGACATGGTGTTGCTGCTGCCGGTCATGGTTGCTGTTGGAGCTGTTGGAGTAATAACTTCACAAACTAACCGATTCGTTGAATCCCGGTAGACACGGTAAGTACCAAATGAACCTATATTGCAGAAGAGGCCTTTGTCAGTCTTGAGTAACACTTTCGGTCCATGAAGAGGTTTGGAACCAGTGGGCACACGACTCAAAACCACATAAAGAAAAAGACTCCTTTTCTTTTTCTTTTTTTTTTATAAGTCGGAGGAATGGGATCCTTTTTGAGTTTCTAAGAAAATAATGGAATCGTCACACTAGTATATAGACCTTCTCGCGGTCCCATATACTCATCGGATTCCATCACGTTTGTGAATCCTACACATGTCGGGATTAAACTAAATTAATATAGTAAAGCATACATGCGGGAACGGATTTTCTTATTTTCGTCCATAATAACCACTTGGGGACGGAGTTTTATTTCGTCCATAATAACCACTTGGCATGTATGATTTGACGACATTAGTTTAGGAAAATCTCGGCACATGAAAACCGACTTGGTCACGGAGTGTTAGACCTTAACTAGAATTGTGTTGGTTTGTGCTCGGCTAATGAGAGGCTTAACGTCACCCCCTGCATGTAGTCATGAACTACGCCACGGGCTGAGGTTTACCGCTTCGAGAGAGTCAAGGTTGGGTGGAGGTTGAAACTCTCTAGGACGGTCCTCGACGGGTTTGGGGTTATGAACTTGTGCGACTCGATAGTGAGCAATTTATAAGAATATGTGCATGTAGTGTGAGGTCCAACTTGTGACAAAACATTTTTTTAATTTTTTTTTATGAAAGAAAAGCAAATAAGCACATAAATTACAACTCTCGAATCACCCGTGTGACCGATAAAACAAAACACGAAAGTAAAACAGTCCAAAGGGTCCAAATCAGTCCATGATGCAGGCAACTGTGCCCACACCCCAATCATTCTGCTCTGTTCTGAAACTGTCCCTGTTCTGGAGAACTACCCAAAAGCGCGCGCCTCTGGCCTGTATTGTGGAATGCGCGCGCCTGGCGCAGAGTCTATGAGAGGCGCCCACTTCTGGGCAAACCTGTCAGATTGTCAGACTTTGGACTCAGGGGATTGCCCTGGTCCTATGCATACATTGTAACCCCTGCAGAAATGATTAGTGTAGAATAAAGAAGAAGAACAAGAAGAACATTAAGAAGCGGGCGACTCTGGTACTTGATGTGGGCCGCGCGCGCCTTAGGCCAAGAAGGCCAGAGGCGCACGCTTCCCCCATCAGGAACCAGAATGCCCAAAAATGTAGATTTTGACCAGAAACGCAAGTTTAACCCTCAAACTGTCCCCAGCGGATTCGCCACTGTAGATATCTCGGGAGGGCCCATGGCTTGGCTAGAGCGGTGGAAGGATCCTAGACATAGTAAACCGATACCCTTAACCAGGTAGTCATAAAGGCTATGATTGGCATAATCGGATTTTTGTAGAGAAGAATGATAAGTCAGGATGGAATTTGTCCCTCCCTCAAGAGAGATATCTGCTTAAGCCACTCGAAGAGTGAGATTAATGAAACGCGTGGCCACGCTCAAATGAATTGGTGTGTTAAATGTCATTTTCTCATATCAATCTCCTCGGGATCGAGAAAGCATTGAACAATATAAGTTAACGTGGACCATGACTTATGTTCAATATGATATCGCGTGACAAAAGGATTGTGGTATGTTCTATGAGGATAAACGAACTTCGTTAAGTTATATTAATTGGGTAGTCATGATGGCTTGCTAGAGTTCGCTCATGACTTATGGGTTTGACCTTGGTGTAGATACCCCGGGAGGGCCCACGACTTGGCTAGAGCGGTGGAAGGATCCTAGGATGTCTAACTTGTTTTAGTTTGTAGAGTCGCCACCTATGTTTTATAAGAACATAAGAAAAACCTAATATTTATAGCCTAAGTTTGATTACGAAAAATAGAGATTCTTGTTATGAGGTTCGGGGGTTAGGTTACGAGATGGGAAGTACTTAAACACCCATCTCGCCCGACTAAAGTCGGTCTTGCTTGATCAAATTCTACATAAATGATAAAATGTTATTCTTATTCTTGATGATAAAAGGGGGGTTTTAAAAGGGTTTTTGGAATGTAGGGAGATAACTCCGTGACTAGCTTCAATGAAGTGAAGTAGTCTTTGGTGTCATGTCCCAAAATGTTTGGGTGATTGCACTTTTGATTTAAAGTAGAAGAAAGAGAGGAGAGATGAGGTAGAAAGGGGAGAAAAGAGTAGCCTTTTACCTATACTTCAAAGAACTTCAAAGAGAGTTTCTTGGAAAATGCCTTGCAAGTATATTTGTGTAGAGTTTTCTTAATGATAAAAAATCCTCCCCTTTTTCAATGGTGAATTAGAGGGGTTTATATAGGTAAAAGAGTGTGAGAGCCCGCGCTCGAAATCCGCACACGCCGAACATATGCGAAATGATGTGTGATCGCTCAATGAAAGCGGTTCGGGTGAGTGCCTCGTGCTAATGCGCTTTTGGAAATGCGCTCGGTTCCCACACAATGGTTTCCTCTCGATGGAATCAAAACAGTCAAAGAGTCGCCACCTCACTTTATTTTAGAAAAAATGAAGATAAAACCTGTTTTAGAGAAAGTGGGTTCGGGGGCAAAGTTACGAGAAGAGAAGGGATTAAGCACTCTCCTCGCCCGTGACAGTCTCTAGCATGCATGCCACTTAAGTTCAATTTTATGCCTTTTTACCTTGACTTTACGCCCTTAACAAAATGGTGATTTAATATATGCGGAGGTCTTCCCAATCTAAGTATGTTTATTTTAATTCGCAACCGGGAAATCGGTTTGGGTGGATTTCCCGATTGGTTTTTGAGAGAGGTTTGATCATGTCAAGAAATAAAACATCCACGGGAGGGGGATTATCCACAGTCTCGGATATACATATATACAAAAAAGGGAGACAAATCCCATAAATAAAATAAATGTCCTTGACGGGGCTTTTGTCGATTTTTGGTGTCATTCTCCGTCCCCGAGCCATAGTACCTGTCCTAAAATGATCCAATTCCAAAACTAAAAATTGGGGATTACTACCTGAATGTTAGGGATAACATTGAAGTTTTCATGAACTTTTAGGATCAAATTTAGACCCCAAACACAAGCAAGAAAGTTCATCACAAAAATCTGCCCAGAAAAGGCACACAGCAAACCTAGCACATTGATCACCAATTTTAACCATTTTAGCCCATGAATATGACAAAACACCAAGCGTCAAAGTTGAAGAACAAACTGAAAACATGAATATCCCAAGATTTTGAGTTCATAAGATGAGTTTAAGAGGTTCAAAAGGTCTCTGAAATTTCAATGTCAGAGACTGGAAGTGCAGAAACTGAAGCTTGAAGGCTGAAACAAGTGACTAAATCGAGCACTTCCAGTGGTCCAAAAAATGTTTCAAAAATATTTTAATATTCCTAAGTTTGTTTAGAACAAAATCCATGTTTTGACCTTTGTTCAAAAAACAAGTTTTCATTGAGTTTGAAGCTCAAGAACAGAGCAAGGTACCACAAGGAACAAGCAGGACAGCATCACTGGAACCCAAATTTATGCATGAAAATATAACCTAAACATGGAATCTGAACATGAAAATTTAGGATCATGCACTTAAACACATTAGGAATAACTTTTGTTCTTTGACTCAGACCAAGAAACCAATCTAAGATGGAGTTCTAAGAGCATAAAAATCATGGTTCTGAACAGAATAGAGAAACTGGTTGCATGAGGCATAAACATGGATCTCAAAACACTACCAAAACTCCAAACCAAGCCATGAAACTCAAGGATTTTCTTATTTAGCATGTCAAGCACATTATCCAAGAGCCATTTTCCAACAAAGATTGATTTTTACATGCATTCTCACTAAGAATAGCCAAGGGGGCCAGATTTGCACCCTTTGAGAGAAAGATGAGAAGTTACATGCAAAACTCAAAGTAAATGAACATTTTGGCTATCATAAAGGCATACAAACTTGATGAACTGAATATTAACAACACATATCCATCATTTATATATACATATTGCAAGTTTTACATAGATAAAAAAAAATGGAGGATGAGGGAAACCTAGACATTAGTTGACTAGGTTCCAAACTAATCCCATGACCATTTACATAGCTAAAGAGTTCAAGGTAACCTAGAGATTTACCTAGCTTGTGAGATGAGGTGGTGCTCCCTTTGTCTACCAAGGGAAGACTTTCTTTTTCTTTTGTGTTTGATTGAAGTTGTTTTTGTGTTTTTTGGAGTTGTTGCTTTGAGGTTTTTGGTGAGTTGTTTGAGGTTTTTGATGGTGTAGAGGTGGTGGAGGAGTGGTGGTGTAGTGGTGGTGTGGTGGTTGAAATTTGGTTGAGAGAAAATGAGAGAGGAGGGTGTAAGGAAAATGGTAGTGTCTCCTTTTTTTAACTAAGAGAGAGTCCCCCTTTTATGTTATTGGAGAGGGGTGTAATATGGAGGAGGGAGGTTGAAAATTGATTGTAAATTGGAGGGAGGTTGTAAATATGGAGGATGGAGGTTATGGGCTGAATATGGAGAGGGTGTGAAAATATCTTGTGTATGAAGTGTATGGGAGGAGGGAGGTGATTTTTTTTATCATTATCTATCCTTCTTACACTAAGGCTTCAAGTCATCTTCCTTAGCCACGTGTCAAGATCCGATTGGTCCACCACTTGCTGAGATATTTTGAGATATTTTGCAATGTGGATAACCATCTTTCCCGTTCCGGCATTAGCCCCGCAACTGCTCCGTCGTGCGCGCTTCAGTGTCCCGGTTGTCCGCGGGTCCGACATGAAAGTTGCTCGGAATATTTTTCTGGTCAGGCCGGTATATCTGAAATATTTTCATAAGCAAGGAACGACAATAATATATTTTTAATGCACAGAATGGACGGTAACGAGCAGTTCTAAGGGTGAGGGCCCCGTTTCGGGCCCCGCACCTCAAAAATTTGAAGTTTATGCCTGTTTACTCGTTTTTTTGCTCTGATCATGAATTTGAAGTCCGTTTATCCATTCGATGCACCTATAAGGCTCACGGCACTCCCGCATAGCCAAATCGAGGGCTTAGGTCAATTTTAGGGTTTAGACCGATAAAAAGGGTTTGATGAGAGGTGCGAGATCGGGGTATCTACAGAGCCCCTCGTCGAATCTCCTTGTAAAGTAAAGGGGATTCTACGATTCACTAAGAGACAAACGATCTCGTCTAGGGTGTAACGGCTGGGTCCAGGGTAGGACATCCTACGTATCTCTTTCGAGAATCAAGCCTCCGTAGTTCTAACTCAAACAATCAGTCAAACACAGACAAATAATGGTCGGTCCCGGATTCCCGGTTTACCTACGTATCTCTTTCGAGAATCAGACCAAACGTAGTTCAGGATTATTAAAATTTAAAGATGCAGGGGGGAGCATTGAGACGCGGTCTATCTTTGCTGGGGATGGAAATCATAAATGGGGCGATGCTTCGCTCAGCCGGGGAAAAGGAACAACTCAGAACGGGGGGAAACATCTCACAATCCGGGAGATGACCCAATTCAACATCAAGACGAGTCGCATCTGACTCTGAGGGATTGGCATTTGACCAACAATTTGCAAAAACGGGCGACTGAGCTCAACGGTATCAACGGTGAACTGCCTACGTATCCCTCCATGGGAATCAAGTCACGGCGTAGTTCTGGGGAGGTACAACTCGGGCAGGCGAGAAGACCAAGGTGGAACAACAATACTCAAGGATTGATGCGAGGTACAATCGGAGCGGGGGGTACATCTCAGAATCCGGGAGATGACCTAATTCAACATCAAGATGATTCGCATCTGACTCTGGGGGATTGGTATTTGACCAACAACTTGTAAAAACGGGCGACTGAGCTCAACGGTATCAACGGTGAACTGCCTACGTATCCCTCCATAGGAATCAAGTCACGGCGTAGTTCTGGGGAGGTACAACTCGGGCAGGCGAGAAGACCAAGGTGGAACAACAATACTCAAGGATTGACGCGAGGTACAATCGGAGCGGGGGGTACATCTCAGAATCCGGGAGATGACCTAATTCAACATCAAGATGACCAAGGTGGAGCAACATAGCATTGACATGAGAATTTTTTTATGAGAATGGGCGACTGAGTTCACCGGGGTAAACTGCCTACGTATCCCCCATGGGAATCAAGTCACGGCGTAGTTCTGGGGAGGTACAACTCGGGCACCCGAGATGACCAAGGTGGAGCAACATAGCATTGACATGAGAAATATTTTATGAGAATGGTCGACTGAGTTCACCAGGGTAAACTGCCTACGTATCCCCCATGGGAACCAAGTCACGGCGTAGTTCTGGGGAGGTACAACTCGGGCACCCGAGATGACCAAGGGTAACATAGCATTGACATGATAATTTTTTTATGAGAATGGGCGACTGAGTTCACCGGGGTAAACTGCCTACATATCCCCCATGGGAATCAAGTCACGGCGTAGTTCTGGGGAGGTACAACTCGGGCACCTGAGATGACCAAGGGTAACATCATTCGAAAGACTGACGCTTTGCGCAATCTGAGGGAGGTACAACCCAGGCAGGTGGGAAGACCAAAGGTAACATCATTCAAAAGACTGACGCTTTGCGCAATCTGAGGGAGGTACAACCCAGGCAGGTGGGAAGACCAAAGGTAACATCATTCAAAAGACTGACGCTTTGCGCAATCCGAGGGAGGTACAACCCAGGCAAGTGGGAAGACCAAAGGTAACATCATTCAAATGACTGACGCTTTACGCAATCCGAGGGAGGTACAACCCAGGCAGGTGGGAAGACCAAAATCTAACAAAGATATTTATATGCACAAAATAAAATTAAGGATACGCTACATTCTGAGCCATCCAGATTCTTATGCCTTTGTTTTGCTATGTGATGAGATTTTTAAGCTTCACTGCGCAGTGAACCATTACTCTGTATAATCCTTTGACACTGTGTTGAGTTCTGCAACCTCTTTTTGGATCCCAGATCCTCTTAAAAGAGTTTTTGATTGTCTCACAGTCAAACTTCCCTGTTTTTGGAGTTGACGTGCGATGAGATTTTTGTGTTTCACTGCGCAGTGAACCATCGCCTTGCGTGATCCATTGGCATTGTGTTGAGTGCTGCAACCTTATTCTGGATCCCTGTTCACCCAAAAAGGGTTTTTGATTCTTTCACAATCGAGCTACTCCGCTTTTAGAGCCGCTGCGAGTCTTGGCAATTGATACCGGGTTGGAATCATTCAATTTTGACTGAAGTCTCACGTATATCAGGAGAAATGACACAATCAACACTGTCTGTTGTGACCTGCAAGTTAGATCTTTGGTTTTGCCATTGTTGTGGGATTTTGATCGCTTGCAATGAGCAACCTCTTTGTGAAGCCAAGATGTGATTCGTTTGTGGTTCCAACTTCTTACCTGCATAAGATTTTTTGCAAGTATGTGGTCGTGCCTGATAATTCAAGCTGCCTACGTATCTCTTTCGAGAATCAGACCAACGTAGTTCGAATTTATCAACTCGAACTGATTATTTTTCAAAAAGCCATTGGGAAATCTCATTTCCTGAGCATCACTGTTGACGAGGAACTTTTTGTGAAGACCATGATGTGGCAGGGTGTGCGATGTGTACCTGCAAGAGATTTCTAAGAGCAAGCAAAATATATCTTCGACATTACTGTGCTCGAGAGTGTCATTCATGTGCAACAAAATTTTAGAACACATACATGGATTGAAATCTTTAAGATCGAGAGATTCAGAGAAAGATTGGGACAAGAATACATTCTCTTTTCATTTTGCAACCATTTCCCTTTTGATGGATGAAAGTCAAATTTCTCTTTTTGCATGATGGTTTTTTTCTTTTTGACACATGTGCATTGCTTGCATTTCAAACTTCGTTTTATTATGAATTAATGAGTGAAAGTTTATGAATGAATAGAGGGAGAATCTTGGATGAAATGGATTGCGCACTTTATTGTTACTTTTGCATTTTTGCAAAAATGGAGATGTGTATGGTGAAGCAGAGTTGAAAGCCTAGCGCGAGCACTAAAAAGGTCAATTCTAAACACCCATTTGATCAATACTACTCAACGGTATATCTCCGGATGCTATGGTTGGGTCAGCCCCAGTTGTCGGCTGAAGAAGCCGCATTTGTCTTTCTGACATCGACCCCCAACATTCTCGCTGGTGAAGCCCCAGTGTCTCCCAAGGATCAACCTCAGATGTTGGCTATGGAAGCCCCAGTATCTCCCAAGGATCAACCTCAGATGTTCGCTATGGAAGCCCCAGTCAATATAGGACAAGCCTTTGAATTTGGCATGTGCAGTTCTTATCGCACTTGAAGAGTGAATCCCATGTTGATCCAATTTGTCGCTTCGAGACAACTTCACGTTTTGGTATTTCAACCTTCGGGGTCTTAACTGTCATTGAGAGTTATTCAAATGTTCGATGTCTCGCTGTTGGAGGCAATTCACAGTTTCTGATATGCAATACCCAATCGGTAGGGAGTCAACTGTCTTTGAGAGTTGCTCGGCGGGACACAATCCCGATGTTGCTGAAGAAAGAGCTTTGAGCTTCGTGGGCCATACTGACAATCCGAGATGGCACTTTGTTTCTATTGATTCCCACATTAAGGGACCAACTGTCTATGAGAGTCATCCCACATTTGATGCTTTGCTGCTGATCATAATTCACGTGTTCTGACATTCAATACTCCTTTTTTGAGGAATCAACTGTCTTTGAGAGTTTGTTCGGCGGGACACAATCCTGGTGTTGCCGAAGAAACGAGCTTTGAGCTTTGCGGGCCATACTATCAATCCGATATGGCGCTGTGTTCTGATGATCCACCCATAAGGGACCTAACTGTCTATGAGAGTTGTCCCACATCCTTGATATCCTCGATCTCGAGAGTTACTGAAACTGATGATGATTCTCAAAAGTTAATCTTTGCATTTCTGAGTCCTTTCAAAGGATCAACTGTCAATGAGAGTTGCTTTGTACTCTAGCATTTTGCCATCTGAATTTCCATGTTACCCGGAGCAACCATTCTCAACAAATCATATTGTCATGCAACCACATCATTGCTCTTGAAACAAAAACCAAAACTCTGACATGCAGCCCCAGTTTGGTGTTCATTCATTCGACATCACTTGCCGGCATTTGAGGTTCTGAGATCTAAAGAATAGCATTCCTTTTTCTCTTTTGCTGTGACAACTTGCAGGAGTTGGAAGGGGAAGGCACGAGGCCAGTGTTTTGTGAAAGCAAAGGGAAATCCCAGTGGGATCTCCGACATCGTGTTTGCGCAACAATGAGATGATGGAAGGACGAGAGTAGGGGGAAGCCCCTAGACTCGAGAAAAGTATGCTCACACATTGAAATTAAAGACTCAAGACTTAAACAAGTGTTAATGGTCAAGTGCCTCAAAATTAAATGGACCCTTCTAAAATTGGATTAGCATTTTAATTCTAATTAAATAAGCTTGACAAATCATTTGAACACAAGTTAGACCGTGACAAATCGACATGAGAACATCGTTGGGCAAGAGATATGATTCGCGTCGCCGTCTGACCTCATTTGATGAGAGACCTTCGTCTTCGTTGTCTCATTTTCTTGATATTGATCACACCATTGGAGGCTGCACAATTTTTTTTTGGTCCTTGGGCTCCCTCAGTGTAAGGAGTTGGTAGAGCACGTTGGTCTCCAACAAAAGTCACCAGTTGTCGTCGTCGATGGTGCTTTGCCCAAAGTTGAAAGATCGAGATCCTTTTTTAGTGCAGATTGGCCTCGCATGCGCGGTGCTCCTTGAAATTGATGAAGTTACATGAGATTGTTGGACCCTCGGTCCATGTCTCGTCTTTGATACGAGCGATGAAGTCTTCAGAATGAAATGCCAGTTTCCGTCGTTGAAGGCATACACATAAACTTGAAGTGTCGCAATATCCTTTCTAAAACAATTGAATTAAACAATAAAGCAAATGGAATATGTAACAAAATAAATGAATAATGCTTCTTCTTCTTTTATTTTATTTTATTTTATTTTTTATTTTTTTTGCACTCAAGAAGAAACATCATAGCGTGCGGAATACAACAAATTTACAAAAACATACAATACGCGAGATTTTACAAGGCATCATACATTAACGGAAAATCTCCGACACTTGCGTTGGCATGACTGTGATAATCTTCGGCCTTCTCCATTTGATTAGCCTTTCCGAAAATGCCTTTTGATTGCACCCTGAAATCTTCGTTCATCGGGTGACTTTGTCGATCGCCTTTGTGAACTTCGTTGATTTCCTTCGGCCCTAGTTCCCATCTCAATTAATCACAGTCTAATTTTTGTTCAAATTTCATTGATTGCTTTTAATTAAGTGAAATTTAATTGTTTGCGGGTCCAGATCTACAAGATACGCGATTTAAAAGGCACTTGGTTATAAGGCAAGTTCATTGACTGAAAAGATTTTTTACATGACATGCAAGAAAATAAAAGCACGAAGACAAAGACACACTCTAGACTTAGAAGACAAGGAAGATGTGTGAGCACATTACTAAGTGATACGCAAAAGGGACAGGATTTAGGAGTAGGGGCGGTGAGCCCAGTCACAAGCAAAAAGAGATCCATGCACTAGAGGCAAGACCTTACAAGTTAACATACTTCCGTCATTGGCAAAAGAGGAACAACCTTCCTCGGGGTTGACGAGCTCCGATCATTATTGAAAAGGGGAACACCTTCTTCGGGGGTCGATGAGCCCTAGGATAAAATCAAACTCTTGGTGAAGGTTTTGGGATGAGTTCCTTATCGATCAGGTTCTGGATGGCGTGTTGAAGTGAGAAACAATTGTCAGTGTTGTGCCCGCCTGATTGATGAAAGTCACAATATGCAGAGTTGTCCCACCGTTTTGGCAGTGGATTTGGTGGCTCATAACCCTCCATTGGTTTCAATAAACCTTGTGCAACTAAACCTTTCAGTATCGTACTCATGGGGGCATACAACTTGTCAAAATGCCTATCGTGACGACTGAACCTTCTTTGCGAGCCGCTTGCTTGGTGGTTCTCTACAGCGTTAATTGAACTTTCACGCGCACCATGAGAATCCTTAATGTTTGAGCCTTTCGTTGTGGATGCTTGAATAGCCCTAGTATGGATATCTTCGTCGATATGGGAACCCACATCTAGAATAGAGGCAAAGTCTGGGAATGGGAGGTATTTCATTCTTTCAGCATAAACTGGCTGGAGGTTCTTGAGGAAAATGCGAGTCTGCTCGGCGATGTCGGGCCTTTCCAAAGTCTGAACGATCTTCTTTTGTGAACCGCTTGGTGACCATATTTCTGTGGGTTTCACTGGAGTTTCATGTATCTTTAGCGGAGCAGTAGGGTTCAAATTGTTTGATGTCGCCATTCGGCTAGCTTCCCCACAAATATCATTACGAGTCACAAATCCCATATCTCGAGTAGAGTGAAAGTTCGGGTTGGGGTTGACATTCTGGGACTGGAGTGCTTGGAGATCTTTGAGCTCCAATTTCTTCAAAAGGGTAGCCACCAGGTCCAACATTTCTTCCTGATGCCCCTGGAATAGGCTAACCATGCGATTGGTGTGATCATTCAAGTGCCTTTCCAACCACTGTTCCATTGCATACCCTAGCTCGAAGTCCGGCAAACCCTTAGTCGAGTTTGATGATGTCTGTCCTTTGTTGGCCATGATTGATGATGAAGACCGGAGTTGAGCTTTGATCAACGTGGTGCTTGAAACGGACCTCGAATGTCGCGCTAGAGAACAAGAAGAAATTCTCCCTCTACAAGATGGATGAAAAAAGGAAACCTATTTTAGATTCCCGGGAAATGAAGCTTTATGTACCAAGGAAGCTAAATTTTTTTTGTTTTTTTGGATTTCTTTTTTTACAAAATTTGAAGCGCAAGCAACGCACAAACCTATGAAAGCCGGACAAGCACCTTGCTTTGTTTTGACACGTTTTAGCATGAGATCTTGGAATAGTGGATACCCTCTCCAAAGTATAGGACCAACGTTTTGCACCTGTACTATTGGCCGTCCGAGCCCCTAGCGAAGTGCCTATACTCTTTCGGGGATCCACCATTCGGTTACGGTCTATGTGAGGGTCTTGACAATTTCAAGTCAATCCAAGAATTCCACGTGATATCCACAATTGAGGTCGTTTATAACCCTTTTGGGAACTCATAGGATTGAGGTGAAATGGCTAGACAAAAACCGACATGAAGTCTGGGACGTGTCATTTTTTGAAAATATGGACATCGTGGCTTGGTAACGGGGAAGATTGGCTTACACCCATCGCAACGACTAATAGGCGCGCTTTGGGGTGAGAATGTACACCGTGGGCCCTATAGGGAGGTCCAGTGAGCTCCCTCATACCTTCGGGTTACCTTCTCGGGTTTGTACGGTTCTACGAGACGTTATTTTCAAAACGTGCATGTGTGTGAGGTATCTATGAATTTGAAAATGATTTTGAAAGCAAGTAAAGAAAACAAAAAAATCCTTTCCTTTTTTTATTTTTTCCATTTTTTCCTTTTTAAGGGAATCACCCACCACGCATGCATATATATACAAATAAGAGGGTGAAGGAAAAATAATGTCCCTACAAAACCAAGGTTAGGGCATAAATATATACAATCCCAGCAAGGCAAGTAAAGAATGTCACACACAAAGATTAGAGTCTAGCCCACTTTTAAAATTTTCCCCAGCGGAGTCGCCACTGTGAGAGCCCGCGCTCGAAAGCCGCACACGCCGAACATATGCGAAATGATGTGTGATCGCTCAATGAAATCGGTTCGGGTGAGTGCCTCGTGCTAATGCGCTTTTGGAAATGCGCTCGGTTCCCACACAATGGTTTCCTCTCGATGGAATCAAAACAGTCAAGAGTCGCCACCTCACTTTATTTTAGGAAAAATGAAGATAAAACCTTTTTTAGAGAAAGTAGGTTCGGGGGCTAAGTTACGAGAAGAGAAGGGATTAAGCACTCTCCTCGCCCGTGACGGTCTCTAGCATGCGTGCCACTTAAGTTCAATTTTATGCCTTTTTACCTTGCCTTTACGCCCTTAACAAAATGGTGATTTAATATATGCGGAGGTCTTCCTAATCTAAGTATGTTTATTTTAATTCGCAACCGGGAAATCGGTTTGGGTGGATTTCCCGATTGGTTTTTGAGAGAGGTTTGATCATGTCAAGAAATAAAACATCCACGGGAGGGGGATTATCCACAGTCTGGGATATACATATATACAAAAAAGGGAGACAAATCCCATAATAACATAAATGTCCTTGACGGGGCTTTTGTCGATTTTTGGTGTCATTCTCCGTCCCCGAGCCATAGTACCTGTCCTAAAATGATCCAATTCCAAAACTAAAAATTGGGGATTACTCCCTGAATGTTAGGGATCAAAGTGAAGTTTTCATGAACTTTTTGGATCAAATTTAGACCCCAAACACAAGCAAGAAAGTTCATCACAAAAATCTGCCCAGAAAAGGTACACAGCAAACCTAGCACATTGATCACCAATTTTAACCATTTTAGCCCATGAATCTGACAAAACACCAAGAGTCAAAGTTGAATACCACACTGAAAACATGAAGATCCCAAGATTTTGAGTTCAGAAGATGAGTTTAAGCGGTCCAAAAGGTCTCTGAAATTTCAATGTCAGAGACTGGAAGTGCAGAAACTGAAGCTTGAAGGCTGAAACAAGTGACTAAAAAGAGCATTTCCAGTGGTCCAAAAAATGTTTCAAAAATATTTTAATCTTCCTGAGTTTGTGTAGAACAAAATCCATGTTTTGACCTTTGTTCAAAAAACAAGTTTTCATTGAGTTTGAAGCTCAATAACAGAGCAATGTACCCCAAGGAACAAACAGGACAGCATCACTGGAACCCAAATTTATGCATGAAAACATAACCTAAACATGGAATATGAGCATGAAAATTTAGGATCATGCACTTAAACACATTAGGAACAACTTTTGTTCTTTGACTCAGACCAAGAAACCAATCTAAGATGGAGTTCTAAGAGCATAAATATCATGGTTCTGAACAGAATAGAGAAACTGGTTGCATGAGGCATAAACATGGATCTCAAAACACTACCAAAACTCCAAACCAAGCCATGAAACTCAAGGATTTTCTTATTTAGCATGTCAAGCACATTATCCAAGAGCCATTTTCCAACAAAGATTGATTTTTACATGCATTCTCACTAAGAATAGCCAAGGGGGCCAGATTTGCACCCTTTGAGAGAAAGATGAGAAGTTACATGCAAAACTCAAAGTAAATGAACATTTTGGCTATCATAAAGGCATACAAACTTGATGAACTGAATATTAACAACACATATCCATCATTTATATATACATATTGCAAGTTTTACATAGATAAAAAAAAATGGAGGATGAGGGAAACCTAGTCATTAGTTGACTAGGTTCCAAACTAATCCCATGACCATTTACATAGCTAAAGAGTTCAAGTTAACCTAGAGATTTACCTAGCTTGTGAGATGAGGTGGTGCTCCCTTTGTCTACCAAGGGAAGACTTTCTTTTTCTTTTGTGTTTGATTGAAGTTGTTTTTGTGTTTTTTGGAGTTGTTGCTTTGAGGTTTTTGGTGAGTTGTTTGAGGTTTTTGATGGTGTAGAGGTGGTGGAGGAGTGGTGGTGTAGTGGTGGTGTGGTGGCTGAAGTTTGGTTGAGAGAAAATGAGAGAGGAGGGTGTAAGGAAAATGGTAGTGTCTCCTTTTTTTGATCAAGAGAGAGTCCCCCTTTTATGTTATTGGAGAGGGGTGTAATATGGAGGAGGGAGGTTGAAAATTGGTTGTAAATTGGAGGGAGGTTGTAAATATGGAGGAGGGAGGTTATGGGCTTAATATGGAGAGGGTGTGAAAATATCTTGTGTATGAAGTGTATGGGAGGAGGGAGGTGATTTTTTTTATCATTATATATCCTTCTTACACTAAGGCTTCAAGTCATCTTCCTTAGCCACGTGTCAAGCTCCGATTGGTCCACCACTTGCTGAGATATTTTGAGATATTTTGCAATGTGGATAACCATCTTTCCCGTTCCGGCATTAGCCCCGCAACTGCTCCGTCGTGCGCGCTTCAGTGTCCCGGTTGTCCGCGGGTCCGACATGAAAGTTACTCGGAATATTTTTCTGGTCAGGCCGGTATATCTGAAATATTTTCATAAGCAAGGAACGACAATAATATATTTTTAATGCACAGAATGGACGGTAACGAGCAGTTTTAAGGGTGTGGGCCCCGTTTCGGGCCCCGCACCTCAAAAATTTGAAGTTTATGCCTGTTTACTCGTTTTTTTGCTCTGATCATGAATTTGAAGTCCGTTTATCCATTCGATGCACCGATAAGGTTCACGGCACTCCCGCATAGCCAAATCGAGGGCTTAGGTCAATTTTAGGGTTTAAACCGATAAAAAGGGTTTGATGAGAGGTGCGAGATCGGGGTATCTACAAACAGATGTGTTTTTGGTGCCAAAACCAAGTCACAAATGTCAGTTTCCAGGGCAAATCCTATTAAAAGTAGCAAGGGAGGGATTCTTGGACAGAAATCTGTAACTGACGCACAGGTGCGCGCGCCTCCTACCTTGGTGGCGGGATGCGCGCGCCTCTGGCCCCAAAGGGTGAATGCGCGCGCCTTGGAGATTGAAAATTTGACAGAATGGATTAGAAAATCAGCACTGTTATTCAGTTTGGTTCCTGAACTTAACGAGGTCAGTCAGGAACTTAACGGAAGTAACAGAAACTAACGAGAAACAATTAAAATAGGGAGAAACTCAAAGTCAAATGTGCAATCGGGGTGAGCGGTCCAAGGCGGGGTGTCTACACTTGGTTAGACTCATTACCAACATAATATAATCCTATAGGGTCACACACAAAAGAACGAATTTACAAAAGGGTTAAATTGGAATTTCGGAAAACCTTAAAATTGGATTTTAAGGGAAAACGGAAAAACAAGGAATCCAGAAGGGTGGTCCGGTCGGACCCTAGGCCTGACCCGGTCGGACCTGTTATGCTACCCGGGCGGATCCTTGTTTTGGCTGTTACTCTGAATTTTGACCTCCGAGTTTTGACTGGAATTAGACTTGGAACCCTAAACTAGTTGGGTTTTAAAAGTACAAATACCCCTTTCTTTACATGGTATTTAACTAATTGATATTGTATCATTATTGGTAGCCTCCATCTGTTTGTGAAACATATTCTTGAGTTTAGATTAAGAATCAAAAGCTCAAGAACACCAATAAATTCTTATAGCCTTTGAAGATTAGAAAAACGTGTTTTCTAATGATGGGATCTAGCAGTCCGATCTAGAATAGTTCTAGATATTCGTTCGCGTGTGGATACACATAGAGGATGCTTGTTTTAGCATCTCAAGTTCGTGTTCCTGTGATCGTGATTCGAAGAATGTGGAGAAGATCAAATCATAAAGCTTGAAGACTTGAAGATTTGAAGATCCGAAAATTTTAAACGCACAACAACGGTTAGTATTCTAAATTCATCTTGCTATTAATCTAATCATCATGAATGGATCTCGGGGCTTTAGGGTTTTGTTGATTGTATATTGCCGTTTCCGCTGCGCAAGGACCCTCAAAACCCAACATTAGCACCCCTCATAAATAAAGGGGTAGAATGTGAAATTTTACTTTAAATTAAATGACTTATATACCCTAAATTTTGTGTGGCCAATATTACCCTCAGAAAATATAAAGTGACGAATATACCCTCCGTTATCTTCCTCAAACAAACGCAACAACCATCGCACCACCCCACTTCCCAACCCCACACCATTGCAACAACCATCGTTCTTAAACTTGCAACAACCACCCCATCACCACCTCTACAAAAGACCATACCCAATACCACCCCACCCAAAGAACTCCACCATTTTAAACTCTCCATTCATCAAGAGGAACAATACATCAGAAACAACCCAGATGGAGAAAAATAATCCAAGGAACCCAGATTCAAGAACACCCCAGATTAACCTCGGCATATTCAAGAACAACCCAAATTAATCC
This sequence comes from Campanula takesimana, assembly GCA_026119855.1. Lineage (NCBI taxonomy): Eukaryota > Viridiplantae > Streptophyta > Magnoliopsida > Asterales > Campanulaceae > Campanula > Campanula takesimana. The sequence goes on along the minus strand of JAOWBW010000568.1, from coordinate 489,660 downwards.
CACCATTTTCATCGCTTTCTCAATTATTCAAAGAAACCCAGATTCACAGAAAAACCAGATTCGAGAACTTTAGATTAAAGAAACCTGGATTAAAGAATCTGCCACACTAAAAAAAAAAAAAAAACAGATCTTCGATGAAATCCAAATCAGATGAAATTTTGCAGAGGAAATGAAGGGGAACCTAGGGATAGGGTCGGAGAAGTGGGGGCGGAGGGGGAGAGTGGAGAGTAGAATTGTAGGGTGAGGTCCAGCCGCCCAAGAGATTTGTTAGGCGAGTTCCATTGCTGCTCCTGAATTGGTCAAAGTTTTTTAGACCACCGGAAATTTCACCGCCTTGGGCTTTCTCTGATTGGGTTTGATGGTGGAACGGCTCTGCGTGAAGAAGACCAGGATTAGAATTCTTTGTTTTTATTTTTTATGTAAGGTTGGATGGGATTAGGGAATGAGGGGTGCTAATTGCAAATAAGTATTTTTAAATTTATCTTTTCATTATTCTAAAAAAAAAATATTTTTTTTGGATTGATATTTTACCCCTCCAATTAAAACGAAGTAGTTTAATCTTATTTTTAATAAGTGTCAAAAGGACGTAGTTTAATAAGCCCATCATATCTCGCAAATTCCACTTGGGCTGGTTTTTTGCATGTAATATAACTCATAAACCAACTAGGATGCCTAGTCAGCAATTCCGTTAGAATTTGGACGGAAAGATGACGATGTCTTAATCTCCACACATTTTTCTTAAGTACGGGGGCTAATATGATAATTAACTTGTGTAAGGGCATATCTGCATCCTTAACTTAAGTACATGGGTATATTTCTATATTTTCCCATTGCTCATTTATTAATTTAACCCATTTTGTGTAAGAGTTGGTCTTACGAAAAACGCGTTTTTCCTTAAGCTAAGGAAAAACGTGTTTTTCTGAAGCGCTGCTAGTGTTAGTATCGCAAAGTGCCAGGCACTTGACTGGCATTTTATATACACTGCACTAATTGTCAGCCATGTATACTGGCACTTATAAAAATTGCCACTGACATTTATAAAAAGTGTCAGTGGTAGTGTTAGTAAATGTCAGTGTAACATGTCTGGCACTTCCTAACACTAACACTGGCACTTACAGTACGATACTTCCCAGTATTTACAAAAATGTCACCGTCTGTTTTAAAAGCAACTTCCTAGTATTTACAAAAATGTCAGCGCCTCATTTAAAAAACACGTTTTACCCTAAGATTAGGGTAAAACACGTTTTTTACTAGATTTTCGCTTTGTGTAAAGTACTCCAGTTTACTCGGTCAAAATGTCAAAATAAAAAGTATAAGTCTGGCGAGCTTTTGAATTCAGAAGAGCAGAATTACAGATCGGCGTTAAAAAAAAAAAAAAAACTTCCGAATCGCCGGCGATCGATCATCTAGGTTTCTTCCTAGCTCACTTTCAAATATCCGAATCGCTTGTAGCTCTTTGTTCAAATCCTTCTTTTACACCTCTTACAGTGAATGATAATGTCTTTCGAACCTCAGTTCCGTAAAATTGAATTATAAATAAAATTGTTGTCCCCAATTTCCAGAATTAGGGCACTATGTTTTGAATTTCAGTTATAAAGTTGGAATAAATTGTGGCATTTTATAATGTTGTGGCTTGATTGATTTGAGTTTATGTTTGTTATGCAGCTGTAGTTAGGGCTCCGCATTTTGATTGACGGATATTGAGCTACCAATCATGGTGAGGCCATTTGAATTTTGTTGGTATTATTTTGCATGTTATCATTATAGAGGAGGTGCGATTGTATGCACATTTCTTGCTAATAACACTTTTGTGAATTGTGGATTGATTGATTTATTTGTTCCATACTCCCTCACTTGAGACATAAGAGGTGGACACAATAACTAAGGAAAAAGAATAAAATAAAGAAAATGTGTGGTAGAAAATGAAAAGAGAGAATGAGGGGGGTAAATAGTAGTGTTGGTTGAATAAATTGAGTGGTGGAAAATGAGGAGAGAGAGAATGAGTGGTGGGGTAGATTCAATATAATTATTAAAAGTTGGCTATTTTGGAGAGGTCTCAAGTAAGCTGGTACAGACCAAAATGGAAATAAGTCTAAGTAAGCTGGGACGGAGGGAGTATACTGATGGTTAAATAAATGTGTTGCTGCTAATTCAGATCAAAGTCTTAATGTAAATGTTCATCGGTACATTTAGGTAGACAGTCCACTTTTGGATTATCTGCTGATTTTTATTGTTATTTAATCTTTAGCTGCAATTTCGTAGGTTTTTCTGCATCTTAAATTGGATACTTAGAAAAACGTAAGTAATATTTGAGAACAGAACTGAAATTGGAGTAGATATATCATATATGATCACGTTCCTTTATCTAATTTGCTAACCAGCATTTTGACCTCAAGTGAAATCGACTTTGTTTTCTTTTTTTTTTCTTCATCTGTGTTGAAAGCACTTGTTGGAACTCAAAAACTCTCTGAGCCGTGAGTGAGTATGATTTTTGTTTCATCTTTGATGTTCATATTCTTTTATTAGTTGTCTATTTGAACTTATATCGTAACTATACTATAACTAAGCACCCACAAAGACAACATTATTTTTCTTAAAAGCAGACTTACGTAGATAGCCAATGACATCAAGATTCAAAAGAAGGAGAAGGAGAAGAACATCCAGGGTTGTACTAGAAAATGAATTGCTCCTGTACCATTGATTAGTGGAATGGTTAGAAGATAACCACACATAGGAGTAAAACTGATTAACCAGAACAATCTGATCTGATCAGATTTGTTCTTGCTTGTTTCTACTTTTTCTGTGTCAGACTTCTTATTTTATTTTATGTTTTGCGTTTTGACTTCTAAGTTATTTTGGGGACCATTTCGAACATTTATGGTCCGTCCCACTTGATTCGAATAATGAAGATTTTTGTGTTTTGTTCAAGAGTATTTGTTGCTAAACTTCAACAAGATGCAACATAGGGCTGATTGTAACACAACTTCTATTGGATATAAGGATTTAAGTATTATGTTACACTTTCATCTTCTGGGATAGTAAGTGCACCGTGTGTACAGGGAGGGTGGTGGTGATTGGTGTAGCAATCACTTACAGAAGTACTTTGGTTTGTGCAACAAACCTTCACATATTTCGTCTAAAGTGTATTGGCTAAAATGTTTGTTCTTTTGCAGATTCACTTTGTTCTTCTAATTAGCAGGCAAGGAAAAGTCAGGTTGACAAAATGGTATTCACCATATTCGCAGAAGGAAAGAACTAAGGTACTACATAACCCACACACACATCAGATTTAGTTCATTGTCGATATATTTGAGAAGATAGTCAAAACTGCTTTTCCAATGGAGTTGAATTTGAACTTTAAATGATTGTAAGTAATGAGCCAATTATCAGCCTTGTAAAGTAGTCGCGTAGAAGTAAGCTATATAACTAAGACTTCTTTTCCTTTCATCCATGCCCAAACTTCTGTTCAAACTACCACACTAGCTCCCCTTCCAATTTAAAGAGATTAAAACCTGCCAGTCAAGCTTATTACAGCTCATAATCACTTCTCAAAAACTGACTCAAACAGCATCATCAGCGATAGGTCATAAGCTCATCACTAATCAACTATAAGCCATTATCAGCTATAACCCATATACTACCGTGTTTAAGTGGATAAATTGCACTTATATCTACTTTGACTTGCCAGAATAACAGCATGGAGACTCAGTATAACCCATATATTATTGTTCAAGTGGATAAATTGCGTATCATGAATCAACTTCTTAATGCAATGGTTTATCAAGAGAATATGAACTGCTTAACTGAAACTATATTGCCTGTCGGAACACTTTGAAGGTAATACGAGAACTTAGTGGCCTAATTCTGACCCGTGGCCCAAAACTTTGCAACTTTGTGGAGTGGAAGGGATTTAAAGTTGTTTACAAAAGGTATTGACTTGTTGTGGAAGCCATTTGTCCTTTCACAGTATTTTGTCCAGATTGTCGTTAATAAGATTAACTGTTCATTCGAATGCACTTATTCAGATATGCGAGCCTCTATTTCTGTATGTGCATCAACCAAGAAGATAATGAACTGGAGATCCTCGAAATTATTCATCATTTTGTTGAGATACTAGACCGATACTTTGGAAGTGTGAGCCACCTAGATCTTTAGTTATTGAACTATTGGTTTACTCTAAGATTTTGAGTTAATTTTGTGTTACTTCTTTGTGCTTTAGGTTTGTGAGCTGGACTTGATCCTTAATTTCCACAAAGTAAGACAATAAATTATTTGGCTTGTCAAATGCGAACTTTTTTCTTTTTCCTTCTTTTATGAAAGGAGAGTATTTGTTATGTTTGGATTATACAGTTTCTGATGGAAGAAGAATATGCAGGCTTACTATATATTGGATGAGACACTGATAGCTGGTGAACTTCAAGAGTCTAGCAAGAAAACCGTTGCTCGTCTAGTTGCTGCACAGGTGGGAAACCCATTTCTAGTACTCCCTCCGTCCTGTAAAAAAGATATTCCCACTTTTGTAGTCGTTAAAGAACTTGAGTAATAATTTAAGATTTATTTGATTAACCTAATGAAAATTTACAAAAAACTTACTGATAGTATTTATAATAGTGTATCAATAACAAGTTTTGAATTTATTAAGAGATTGAACTAACCGTAATTTATTGTTCAAAGTTCATTGAAATTAACAACTAAAAACGTGGGACTATCTTAATGGGACGGAGGGGGTAGTTCTTTTCTCCCTTTTTTTTTTCCGTCTGGTCACTCATCTCACTCGCTCCAATAATTTTAAGATTTAAAGCACTGATTATTAATTTGCAGGATTCTTTGGTGGAGACTGCGAAAGAAGAAGCTAATTCTATAAGCAATATGATCGCGCAGGCAACTAAATAATTGCTTATTTCCCTTCACTGGTTCCCCTGATTTGAAGTCTCGGGTGCTTTTCAACTTACTAATAACTTTTTATGCTTAGATACTCCCTCCATCCTAGAAAGTTTATCTCGAGGTCAAGCCAAGTGAATTTTCACCTAAAATTAAAGTGAATCTAACTGTCCCAATAAAACTCTAAAAAATGCTATCAATAATTCACTTAATGTTTTATCAATTCCAATTTTTAGGAAGCTGATTTGACATTAATGTTTAGTTAAAGTTCACTTGTGTTGATTTGAAAAAAGTAAAAAAGAAAAAGTGAAATGGGACTAACTTTCCAGGACGGATGTGTATATGTGATAGAGGGCTGACATTTTCGCTTTAATGAGGAAGATACTGCTAGTTTATATCATGTATTTGCAAGAATTTTCTATGCGATTTCATTGCTGTTTATGTGATTTCTGAGAAATGTTGTGTGGAAGTGAAGTCCATCTGCCTCTGGCAAAACTTGAGACCTTGCCTTCTTAATATCATAAGGTAGGTGTCATGCCCATTTTGGGACACAACCTAATTTCGAGTAAACTTCTTTTTTCTGCCCCTCGTACTATGGCCCCAACATCAATTTGACACTTGTACTATTGAAACAACAAATGTATGATGCGTACTATAGTTTTATTAGCAAAATTAACCAATTTACTATTCAGTCGTTAACTATTTTTAATACACATTTTTTTAACGAGCATTAATTTATGTTAACAAAACTAACTTTTGTTATCTCCATCATCTTCACAAACCATCACAACCAGTCACCACTCTACCGAACCAACTCCACCATTTTCAATTCTCCATTCACCCAACACAACAAATACAGCAACAACAAAACTGTACGAAGACCCAAAATCCAAATTTTGGGGTTTTCAGATTTGGGAAGAAACATAAAAAAATGGCAGCTCCAACCCAGATAGACAGACAAACGATGGATAAATAAGGGACTTGGGGGCGATTTTTGAGTTTTTTCGCCGGATTTGCGCCGTCGGCCATATCTCCTGCACCGCTGATTATTTTGCTGATCCCAACGGTCAATATGAGCGCCTGAGTGATGAGAACGTACCCCAGAAATTTGACGACGATCCAACGGTTAATGAAGCGGGAATTTGATTTTTGATATAGCGAATTTTTGGAGATTTTCGCCAGTTTTCGCCGCCGGCCATTTCTCCCTCTCCGGCAATTATTTGGAAGATCCCAACGGTCATCATGTGCGCCTAGGGGATGCGACCAAAGCCCAGAAGTTTCACGACGATCCAACGGTTAACGAAGTCGGAATTCGATTTTTACATATGCGATTTGGTTTTGATTTTTTGCTGAATTTGGTTCGAATTCTGGCCATTTGGCCGGAATTTTTGGTTTATTCATGTCCTGTTGTTGTCGCCTAGGACTCTAGAGGGGTTTACTATGGTGAAGGCAGGCATTGGAACCAGTTTGGGTGAGTTTCATGTCCCGGCGGCTGCTGCTGTGCAGGGGATGCCGTCTTGTGGCGGTGGTGATGGGGGCGGTGGTGGCGGTGTTGGGCTGGGAAAGGGTGGGGTGGATGTTGGGTTTGGGAAGATGATGGAGATAACGAAAGTTAGTTATAAATTAATGCTCGTTAAAAAAATAACGTGTGTTAAAAAAAGTTAACGACTGAATAGTAAATTGGTTAATTTTGCTAATAAAACTATAGTACGCATCATACATTTGTTGTTTCAATAGTACGAGTGTCAAATTGATGTTGGGGCCATAGTACGAGGGGCAGAAAAGTAGTTTACTCACCTAATTTCTGAAACTAGAAAACCATTTGTATTAAAATTTTTGTCGGTCCGTCCGGTGTTTTAGTTTTACCAGTTTGGTCTAAATTTGGTTAAAACAAAATGTGTAAAAAATCTGAAAGAAATTGATTCGGAGCACAAGGATAGAGTTCTGTATAAAGCAATTAAAAAAAATAATTGTGAAACCATTTTGGAAAGAATTAAAAGACAAATAGATTCGCAAGAAATCTGTGTAAAAAAGATTTACAATAAAAACACCTCAAATTAAGAAGCTTTGTAAACCCCATCCAAGAAAATTTCAAATTGTTTGGTTCTAAACCAAACAAGTACTCCCTCCGTCCCGGTTTAAGGTTCTTAGTTTGACTTTACACGCTTATTAAGAAACTAAGGCAAATTTGAGTAAAAAATAGTGGTGTGTGGAGGATATAATTGTCTATTCATAAAGCAAGTGAGTAAAAAACAGATGAGTAGGTGATGGTTTTTTGGTAATATATGAACTTTATGAGGATAAGGATGTCCAAAACACTATTCATCCTTTGCCATTTAAGTAATAAAACAACTAAAGACCTTAAACTGAGACATACCAAAAAGGAAAGTAAGAACCTTAAATTGGGACAGAGGGAGTAGTTTGTAAAATTACTTCGCTAACCTTAAATTGGGACAGAGGGAGTAGTTTGTAAAATTACTTCGCTTTAAATCCCTGGTCAATATTAGTTTATCCTACTAAAGTATAGTGCATGTGTTCCCAAAGACACAACAAGGGTATGATAAAGAGGCTAGAATTGTTTGGGGGGGGTGAATAGCCTATTTAAAATTTCAACCCTTTTTGAAAATCCAACCAAATGCTTACTATTATGACTTTGTGGTCGAGTTGGAAACCACGCGGCCAATATAGCAATATGCACAGCGGAAGTTTATGATAGATAAAATGGAGTTGAGAGTTTGTTTGAAAACCAAGAAGATTTGAGTAATAAACAATGTGGTCGATTTAGGAGGTGCAGTCAAGTTTAGCAGAGGTTGAGATAATGAAAGTTGTTGTCTAGGTTTGTTGGCAAAAAGATAAGTAGTCAGAATAGGTAAACTTAGGCAAAAGGTAATACAAACACAACTCACTCAAAGTTTGAATGTTTGGAAGAATCAAACACTTAAAAGACAAACACAAATTGATATGAACAATAAAGAACAAGTGCTGAAAGTAAACTGCAGAAATTAAATGGACACAAGATTTGGAGAGGTTTAATCTGTTATAGGGAGATTGTAGATTTATACCCCTAAACTATAAGGTTTCATGCAAATATGCCCCTAAACGGCTTAATTATGACTTTTGCCCCTAAAGTATCTACTTGAAACCGCAGATATACCCTTCTGTTAGTTTTTCGTCAAAAATTGACCAAATTGCTGACTTAGTGGCCCATTTAGTCTTTTTGCATGTACACGTGGAAACAAATGTATATGTGTCATTGATGATGTAAGATTTGAGGGGTATATATGCATGAAAGCCACAGTTTAGAGGCATATTTGCATGAGAAAACTGCACAAAAACTATTTAATGAAAAATGATATTTTAAGAACACAATTATAAATCTATTAAGAATATAATGCTTAATAATTAATAAATAGTAAGAATAATAATTTTTTCAATAATTTTTTTCTTGTATATTATTTTGAAATATTCAATGTCAAAAAAAAATTAATAATTCTATTGTCAATATATATGTGTTTTTTGCGTGAAAGATATGATAAAATGATGGTAGGGTGGTTGTTTAAGGAGATAAAGTTATAATAAGATTATTAGACATATCTTCGTAAACATAAATTCTCAAAATACTAATTTGTCCAATTCAAATCACCTCGATGACCTCTATTTAAAATATTAATTTCATACAATAATTAAAAAATGTGTTATATAGATGACCCTATTAAACGTTTTGATTGGCAAATATTATGACACTTTTTTAAACTTCTTAATTAATACTCCCTCTGTCCCATTTGAAATTACAAAATGTTGACTAAAATTGTCAACATGATTATATTTTGACCGAGAATATATGAAAATTTGATAACCTAAATAAAAATTTAAAAATTGTTATTGATACTATTTGTAATGGTGAATCAATAACAATTTTTAAATTTTCTTTAAGATTATCAAATTTTCTATAATCTCCTGGTCAAATGAAATTAAGTTGACAATTATTGTCAACATTTTACAATTTTAAATGGGACGGAGGGGGTATAAATTATATATAAAAAAATATTTATCGCATTTCACACAAAATATACTAATAATATAACTATAAAATTATTTTTATTAATGTTGAATGTTTTAAAATAATGTATAAGAAAAAATTATTGAAAATTTCATAAGTTTTACTTATTTATTTATTAGTAAGAATTATATATTTAAATAAATCTTATTTTTCAATAAAAATTATAATAATATTTTATGAAAATTATTTTTATTAAACTTTTTTTTTTTGTAGTTTTCTCATGCAAATATGTCCCTAAACTATGACTTTCATCCATATATATCGCTTGCATCCTACATCAGCAATGTCACATGTGCATTTGCTTCCACGTGTACGTGCGAAAAGTCGAAAGGGGCCGCCAAGTAAGCAATTTCGTTAAATATTTGACGGAAAACTAACAGAAGGGTATATCCGCGGTTTCAAGTAGATACTTTAGGGGCAAAATCCCTAATTAAGCCGTTTAGGGGCACATTTGTATGTAATCTTATAGTTCGGGGGCATAAATATACAATCTCCCATCTGTTATAAGATTTATGCCCTCTACCAAGATGGTTAGTCTTGGATTTTGAATGGTATGTTTAAATTGATTCTCTTGAGTATAGATTACATAGGTGAAACTTTGAATCAACAACCTATTTCTATGAAGAGTAAATCCTAAGACTAAACCAGTGTATCTCTATTGAATTAATCTATATGATTGATAGTGTATCTCTATTGAATCAATCTATATGATTGATCAATCGGGGTGAGTGTGTGATTAAAAATCAAGTGCTCTATGTAATCTATATGATTAAGAGCCTAATAAATCTTTGTGTTACAAGGGCTTGAGATTTTATCTTGAAGGTTTCTGGAGATCTTTGAAGACTTGAAGAATGAATGCTTGAAGATTCAAAGGATTCTGGAACTCTTGAGTATGATTCAATCACTCTGAGAATTTCAACAACAATTTATCTTTTGGAATCTCAGCAATGTTCAATGGTGAACACAAGGTCTATTTATAGCCTTGAAAAGTGAACTAGTTGTTTGAAATTCTTGGAGTGAAAGTTTGAAGGACAATGAGTTGTTGATGTCTGATTGGAGCTTTGTCATTTGTTGTCTTGTTGTTGCAGAAATTAGTGGTGGATAAGTTGTATCATATTGTACGAATGATAACATCTGTATTTTTTTTTTAAATTTGAATTCTGCAACGATATTAATTAACTAGAGGTTTGGACACATGTATGACCATGGTTAATTATACCAGACTTGTCCTTTTCTTGGTGCGGCAGCTTGGTGTCTTGCGGTAGCTTGAAGACATGCGGTAGCTTGGAGACTTGCTAGGCGCGGTCGAGTTTGGTCCAAAGGGTGAACCTGACCGCAAACCTTCAGAGTTGGATTTTGAAGGGACATCTTTCTCAAGCCTACGTAAACTGAAAATAGACTTAACTAATTGAAGTATAGCACTTCATACAGTATATCCTAAAGTTCATATAAAATAAAATTAGGTCATGGGATCAATCAAATTAAAGTAATAGGAGTAGTTTATAATTAGCATACCCAACAACATGCAATCTAAATTTCCACCTTGACGTGAATCTTGTCCAAAAGTAACACTATAATTAGATAAACCAGATCCTAAAAAAAAAAAAAAAAAAAAAAAAAAAAAGAAGAAGAGCAGTCCACTACAAAATTCTAATTTCAAAAACACCCTAATTAGGAGAGCACTTTGAAGCAAGGTTTTAAAAAGCGCTAGGCAGTCGCTAGGCGTCGCAGCAGCGCCTAGGCGGGGTCTAGACGAAACTTAGGCGGGGCCGAGAATTCATAAATAGTTATAATATCCTAAGCGAGACTTGTAGCGCCTAGGCGGGGCCTAGACGAACGTCTTTTAGAACACTGCTTTGAAGATTGCTGTGGAAATTCAAATTTCAAGCTTTGAAATTGGAAGAGCAATTAAGATTCTTTTTTTTCTTTCGCAAATTTGAATTGTAATGCTTGAAATGGGAGTTGTCAAACATGTCAGTAAGTTGAGATAGCTAGTCCAATAACATGCATGATGCAAATGTTGAACAGATCACCATTTATTAACAAACCTTAGTAGTATGTTATTCATGCCAAAGGCTTTCACTTTTAAGATACCAGGTCTAAGGTCATGTCACAAGATAACAAATACTCCCTCCGCCCCTCCCCAAATGATGTTCTCACGTTTTTTTACGTTATCACAAATGAGCCTTGAGCACTAATTTTAGGCCAATTTAGTTGTGCTAATGAAATTCTAAAACTTGTTATTGATGTATTGTTGATGATGTATCAATAATAAGTTTCAGATTTTCATTGGTACAACTAAATTAACCTAAATTATTGCTCAAAGCTTGTTCATAGTAAAGACAAAAAAAAAAATGGGAAACATTTTGAGACGGAGGGGACATATAAAACCCTGTCCGCTATCGCTAAAAAAATGTCAGCTATCCCCAAAAAAAGTCCATGGATTATGTTGGTGACATATATTTTTTTTTTTTGGGTAGATAGGAAAACGTGTTGGTGACATATATGTGAACACTTAAATAGAACACAATTTGGTATTACATCAAGTGCGTGAATCATGCAAACAATTTAGTCAAAATAAGAAACCAAGTCTGTCTGACCACTGCACTTTACCAGTGTAATAAGCAGAGATTTGCTTTAGAAACAACCAACACAAGGGTAAGTAGCATTGCGACGAAATAATTATCCAAACCAAATAGGAGTAGGCAATTGATCTACCTTCCCTTGATCCAAAACACAAATCGCGCGCACAAAATGTTGAGAAAGCAAAAGTAAAAGGAAATGAAGAGTTATACACTGTTGGTTATACGTAGTGAAATAATGATAACAGCTCTAGCAATAGTGATGACAGCTCCTATTTCTTAACAGTAATTGCGATGGAGATACAATATACAAAAATGTCATAAAACAAGAAGAAACTTGAGGCTAAGAGGTACAAAAAAATCAAGTTGAAGACAAATCATATACATTTAAAAAAAAAAAAAAAAAAAAAACAATAAGGGTAAAAGGAGTAGTAGAAGAAATACAGAGCTAAAAAGGAATAAGGGTTGTATTTCATACCACAAGCGAAAATTGTCTCAAGAAATTGTGACCGAAGCAAAATGAGCTCACTAAATGTAGAGGAACTCCCATTGATAGCTGACCAGTAGCTTTGTTCTCGAGGCGAATGAACAAAGATGAAGCAGAATCTTCTTTACCCGAAAGAATGATTTTTTGTAGATCCTGAGCTACTCTCTCTGCTTGCATCAATTTTTCATATCTCAAAGAAGAAGCGGTGGCATAAAAATTATAATACAAACTCATTTGGGTCATCTTATAAGGCTCTTAATCAGAGCTGGAATCATAGAAGTCACTTGGGCACGGAGTCATAACCTCAGATTCGAGTATTTGTACAACACGGTGGATGGTGGGCCGGTCCTCTGGGCCTGAAGACACACATTGGATGGCAATTGAGAGCAGCGCATCAAGGCTTTCTGTCTGCACTCCTTCACAGTTAAGATCAACAATTTCCCTTTGCCTATTTTCTGTGACCAGAAAGTTCAACTGGAAAAGGATAAAGAAATGGTCAAGAAAAATTCGATAACCAACAATATATACAGTTTGATTTGCACAAGTTCTCAGATGGGAGATGTTAAAATAAACTGAATACAAGATCACAGATACAATATTAGCTATCACCAGGTCTGGAGAAAGTGGAAGAGTGTCACAGGGTTTCTTTGTGATTCCGGCATGCCCCATAGATTCGAGGGGAAATTCTACTGTAAGGCAATTAGGTCTGCACTGCTCAATGGTACTGAGTGTTGAGCCATGACAGTGTTACGTTCATAAGATGAATGTGCGGAGATGAATATGCTACTATGGATGTGTTGGGCATACAAGAAACGATCGGTTGAGGAATGAGGTGGCCATGGGAAAAGGAGGAGGTGCAACCATTGAAGATAAGGTGAGGGAGAATCAGTTAAGGTAGTTTGGTCATGTGAGACGGAGACCATGTGATGCACCGGTTAGGAGGCCTAGAAAGTGGAGAAGTGATTATGTAGTGAAGAGGTAGGGAAGGCCTAAGAAAATATGGAGAGGGGTAATCGAAAGCGATATGGGTCTACGTGGGATTGAAGAAAATATGACGTTGAGAACATAATGGTGGGAAAAAGTCATGTGGAGGCCGAAAATTCATCTTTCAAAATTCTTCTTAGCTTTTGCAATTTTTATATACATTTATTTTTTTAACTTTTTACTTTTTAGTGTGAATGTGTTGGGGTGGGTGGGGGGTGGGAAGAATTATTTAACATGAGCGACTGAAAGTAAGGTGAATTTTATTAAGATAGCAAAGTGGGCAAGAACCAACCAACTCTTCTTGGTTGTTAAAAAGAAGAGTTCAACTGCCAAGATTAAAAAGCCAAAGACGCTAAGCGAAATATGCTGAAATTCATGCGACATGTGAAGGTAAGAGCCATACCCAACCGACAATGTTAAGGCCCTTCTCAATGAATGATGCATCAGTGGGCCTCTTTCCGCTTATAACTTCGAGCACAAGAACCCCAAAACTATAAACATCAGTCTTCTCTGTTGCTCTACCACTCTGCATATATTCTGCAAAGAATGTATAACACGGTGAGGTCATGAAACGATGTCAATAAAAATGCTTAAACAGGAACTGAACCACCACACCAGTACAGTTCTGCCGGACGTTGAAATTGAAATTTGAAGAATCCAACTATTTGGGAACTTCGACTTGGATGCTAAAATAATTGAGAGCACAAGTATGTGTCATCTTAAGTACTTCCTCCGTCCTGGAAAGATAGTCTCATTTGACTTTTGATGGACAATACAAGTGAGATCTGACCAAACATTAATGGTAATCTAATCATCCTAGTGAAATTTGAATAATTGTTATCGATAAATCACTTGATAATTTATCGATAACAAATTTTAGAATTTAAATAGGATGATTAGATTGTCATTAATATCTGGTCAAAGTTCAATTGTGTTGACCATTAAAAACAATTCAAATGGGACTATCTTTCCCAGACAAAGGGAGTAAAAAATCATCATTTACCAGTACCTCACAAAAAAACGCCAAAAGTATATCCATGCTAGTTGCGTATCATCCACACTCATAACTCATGTGGTATATCTCTCTTGTAAAAGTATGACAGAAGATCCTAAGTTTAAAAAGAACTGGAAGAATAAACAACCAATATGTTGCATAATCGTCCGTCCATTAGATTACTAATTCAATCCCATTACATAACTTAAGAAACCGGTACTCTTCATTTCAACTACTTGGTCAATAATGTCATAATATAGCTATTATGACTGGAAATCAATTTGTTGCATAATCGTCCTTAAAATAAAATTTGGACACTCATTTAAGGACAGAGGTAGTGTATAAAAAGTATGCAGATATCTACCTGGAGCCAGATACCCAAACGTCCCAGCTACAATAGTTGTAATGTGAGATTCCTCGTCTTCCAATAGCTTGGCCAGCCCGAAGTCAGAAACTCGAGCCTCCAGATTGCCATCAAGTAAAATGTTACTTGATTTTATATCCCGGTGGATAATTCGTGGGGAACAATCATGATGCAAATACGCCAACCCTTTCGCTGCTCCCACAATAATATTAATCCTAGCATCCCAGTCTAGCTGCTCAGCTTTCTCTGCCAGGAGAATGACTATATATCATTGTTCGCCAACATGATTATTTGAATGCATACAGGTATCATAAAAAGTAGCCAGCAGCAAAAAGCAAGAGAATTCATATTATTGCCAAGACTCTATAATAGAAAGGCAGAACATCAAATTATTCAAAAAGGTTTTATCAAATATGACCGTAAGAAAATTCCTGGATGTACAGATTTATTTTAACTAATTAATTCTCTGTATAATCAGCGTTCTGAGAAGCTACAAGGCATTAGCTATGTTAGCTAAGTAAAAGAGAACCATTATCAAACGCCTACTCACGCATTATAATATATATATATATATATATATATATATATATATATATATATATATATATATAAAATATATATACATACGGATCTAGGGGATCAGCTCAAGAAGTTACATAAATGATGTGTCTGACATGTTCCATGTTTCTCTACATGATCAGATGCATGCAACAATAGCTAAGCAAATAATTTGACTGTACATGGTCACTTCTCTGAAAGCATTGTACATAATGGGGAGGGAGGGCATGTTTATTACCGTGTAGAGCTTCATCCAGACTGCCACCCGGTAAATAATCATAGATCAACAGTTTTGATGTTGGAGAATTGCAGTATCCTCGCAGGTTCACTAGGTATCGATGCTTAATGCTTCCAAGTATTTCAAGCTCCCTTTCAAAGAAACGATCAAAACCCTCGTTCAACTTCAAAATTCTTTTCAAGGCAAAAACATTCCCGTCATCCATTGCAAGCTTGTATACAGTTCCAAAGCCACCAGCACCAATAATGTGTTCCTCGTTCAAGGTTTCCAACTTCTTAATGATATCTTTTGAAGAGTATGGCAAGTCCCCATGGAACATCACGATCGATGCACCTGAAGTAGAAAGAAGGTAAAAATTCACTTGTGTTAACCAAAAAGTCAAATGTGGCCAATATAAATGGGATGGAGGCAGTACTAAGTTCTGGTTGAAAATTTGATGGATACTTACCTCCACTAACATCCATTGCGATACCCCTGACATCGCTTTTTCCAAGTTTCTTATAGAGAAAACAACCCCAGAAACACATAAGTGCAACCAGAAGCAGTGCACCAACGGTAGCAGATGCACTGATAAGTAGTCTTCCAGAATTCTTCTTAACACCCTGATTTTGTGCTGATATGAACAAAAAATGAACAAATATTATCACGTCTCTCTTAAATGAAACCATATAGGTACGTAATGTATTGAGCCACATGAAGAGCAGAAGTACAGCATTTGAATCACTGGTCCAAAAATAACTACATTTGAAAATTTAAAAAAAAAAAAAAAAAAAAAAAAAAATCACTTAATCTAGGTGTAAAAAGTCGCAGCTCATACTGGCTGCACAAACATTCAAAGTAAAACAAAGAGGTTGCTGCCTAAAGTACGCTATTTCCCTACGAATCCACTCAATTTCAATTTGCACCCTCGATCAAAAGCATCCTAGTCACACACTCCATGTTAAATGTATCCCACATAGCACCCTTGATCTAAAGAGCCTTAAGAGATACTGACAGAAGGTTGACATGTGCAGAGACGTAGTCACACTAGGGCAAGGGGGGTCAACAGACCCCCCTGAGTTTTCACTATTAGGCATATTAGCCCCTATATTTTTTGAAACTAAAAAAAGTAATGGTTACTTTGACCCCCCTAAATTCTTTTGAAAAATGACCCCCCTGAGTTTTCACTATTAGGCATATTAGCCCCTATATTTTTTGAAACTAAAAAAAGTAATGGTTACTTTGACCCCCCTAAATTCTTTTGAAAAATGCCTATATCCCTCCCATACTTTAATTGAAAAAAAAAAAGCTTTAGATTATTTCTAGTATTGCTAAGAAAGATTATAATGTAGAGTTCAAACATTATAAGATAAGTTAAATGGGACAAAAGTGTTTTAAATAAGAACATGAGGTTTAAACTTTAAATATTAATGATACTTCAAATTTTATTTTATTTTATTTTTTCGCCATTTGATATCTTTGAATCCAACAAAATATTAAAACACATATAAGTCACTACCTCCGTCTCAAAATGAATGTCCAATTGTTCTTTAAAAATAGATGTTAACATTCATTTTAGGATGGACAGAGTACAACTTATTAAAAGCATCTCATAAGTTTTTCAATCTATAGTATCCTACAATCAATGTTATCTTTTAATCTTCTTTTCAAGATTCATTTTTACTTATGAATTTAGATTGTACTGCATGTTCCAAACATTCATTTTTGAAATATTTCTCTCACAAATTTTATGTGTTCATAATCATTAAATTTACTGAACCATATGTTAAAATTGATTAAAAATGACCCTTCAATGTTTTTTAAAAATAAGGACTACGAGAACATAACAATCCAAGCACATTTTATGTGTTCATCTCCTTAGTTCATTTTTACTATAGTACAAATATTTTCTTTGAAAACTTTGACGAGTCAAATACAACATAAATTACAGGGCGGATTTTTTTTTTAAGGTGACTCTTTTGATTTTCAAAAGACAACTACCCTATATTGTTGACCCCCTGATTCAAAATCCTGGCTACGTCGTGCATTGCAGATGATAATTGATGCAAGTGAATATATGTTGCCTTCAAGTGCTGATCGAAGTTCAATAAACAAATTTGTTTCTTGTTTTCTCTTTCTTAAGTTAGTCTCCCTGGCATTATCTCATCCCCAAAGCCAAATGGCACATCCCCAAAGCCAAATGACAGCCAAATCCACATTCAAGGACTTCCTATTCTCCAGTGACTGTCTTGACCGGTTCTGAACTACACCATTTGACAATTTCCGGTCAAATTCAATTAAGATCTGGCCCTCATTGTAGTGAATACATTTAGTGATGACCTCGACGGAACGAACCAGGTGGGAGGGGGCTAAGGAGGTTTCTACTGGCAAAGGACTCTTGTATGACCAGGTAATGCAAGTAATGTTCACGAGATCCACCACACGGAACAAACAGCTATTTGGTGCAAATGATCATGAAAGAAAATACATAGTATATATCAAATTATGTTGAATGAACTTGGAGCAATCAATAACTTGAATTTTTCATGAGTCAAGGGTGAAGGTAACGGATTACTTTTCAAGTTAGACCATACACTAGTTCTTTTGTTTCCAAAATAGATGTTACCTTAGCACTTTTCACAAGTTATTAAAAAAACAATCAGTACTAAGGTTTAATCAAAGTGCCAAATATACCATTATTAATTGTCTCTCTCACCTACACTATTTCTCACAATAAAACAATCAATAAATTGCAACAATTTCCAATGTAAGGGTAAAAGAGTAATTTGAATACTTTTTACCCAAAAGCGGCAATTATTTTGGACCAAAAAATTAATCCATAAAAGACAGTATTATGGACCGGAGGGAGTATAAATAAATGATCAGCCATACATGCACAGTTTGACAGCATACAATTTCACCATGAACTTACACATTGGGAATCAAAAGTAATTCAATGAGCGTGCGGAACTCTACATCTCCATATAAAATTTTATAAAGAATGTAGCTGTAAGATACCTTGTCAGGTAATACTACTCCATAATAAACATCGAACAGTAAAGCAAAAACTATAAATGAGGGGTAAAGCTAGAGTAAATATGCTTCATTCAAACATATCACACATAATGGAAATACTCAACCCCCCTCCCACCATAGGCTATTAACTCAAAGCCCAGACTTTGCACCCTTATTACTATCAGCAACCGGGTGAGAATTCCAAAAAAAAATAAAAAGTGAATGGAGCGGACCTAGAGCAGCAAATAAATTAATCACTAAGAAGCTTCATGCTTAAATATTTACCTGAACCTGGTGAATTTGAAGGACCTCCAGCATCATTTTTGCAAGTCTGATTAACTTGCTTGCCGCACAAGCCACGATTTCCAACAAAGCTGCAACGCATGCAATCTGATAAGAGTTGCTACACACACACATATGTATATCTTGTATCGTACAAGTACTTCTACGTCATCAATTCAGACCAGTAGGCACGAGTCTCTAGCTAGAATTATGTTCGAAGACAAATGATTATATATTCATTTCACCTTAACTACAAAATAAATGTGGTGTCCTGATTTAGTCATCGTGAATTGAGGTTGGAGATGGTTGGGAAGGGGTGAGGAGAGAGAGAGAGAGAAGGGGGGTGGCAAACAGAAAGTTGTAATAAAAAAGTAAATGTAAGCCACAAGAGAGAGAGAGAGAGAGAGAGAGAGAGTGGCAACATACAATTTAGTTTCTGCATTTCTATCATTAACATAAGGACATTCAATGGAAGGGTTAGATTGGCATCTTAATCTGGATATCAATCGTAAAAACATATGAAAATAAATGTCACTCCCACATGGGAAAAAAATGTGGAAGTACCATGGCCAACTTGCTCATTTAGCCAAAATACTGTAACCCTCAATGTTCTATCATGAAACTTAAGCATGAAGGTTTTCTGGCCCAGATTCCCAGTGTATCTGTACAGCAGATTGATACTCCCTCCGTCCCAAAATACATGTAGTTTAAGTGGTTGAAATTTGTCCCAAAATGTTTGTAGTTTTGCTTTTATCTAGACATCTTTGACATCGTTGGTCAAATATACCCTTATTTATGATGGTAGTTGTCATTGTAAAAGCATTTAATTGTCTTGGTACTTGAAATATTTCAAGGTAATTTAGTCCATTAGACATGCATTAATTGTTTTTCTTAATTTGTGTGAAAATCCTAAAACTACAAGTATTTTGGGACGGAGGGAGTATAACAGAAATGATGTGCAACAAGAAACATCATCACGTGTTGAATAAAATCTTATTTCTGGCATTTATTAACAGGGGAGATCGAAAAGGAACAGTATTACACAAGGAGATGATGAAGCAATGATCTCTACCACCTTAATGTGATTCTAACCAATATTTAATGATCATGATAACAACCTTTACAAGTTTTAAGTTAATAAACATCACACATACAATAATATAGTTAACAGTTTTTTTATAATTTATGTCAGCTACTAACCCCAACGCCAACAACATTACCCATTCAGGTCCTTTGCAGAACCACTGAGGTTATTAATGATATAGTTTCAAAATGAAAATGAAAGGAATAGAATTTGATACTCACGAGGTACTTGTAAACTTGTCGAGAACACCATCAGATGGTATTGATCCAACCAGAAAATTGGTTGATACATTGCTTCACAAATCATGAGAACACTAGTCAACATTCTATTCCACAAAGAAGTTTTAATAATTTTAAGAAGTTTTAATAACATAAGAAGTTTAGAGAACTAACAAATATTGAAGGTTGCTCAACTTCCCAAGCGATGCAGGAATATTTCCACTAAGAGAGTTGCTTGATATGTCCCTGCAGAAGAAGCCAATAAAGAATCACTTTTTGGTGCACGTACAGATTAAAGGAATTATCACTTTACTTCAAGCATAATAAACATTTGGCCCTCCCTTAGCTTCTCGCTTATGTGAAGGTTTGTATATGAGTGGTGACGTAGCAAAGCAGCATGATATTTGAAGCACAGATCCTAACATCTTGGTTGAGTCATTTTTATTTGCATAGTTGCCAACCAATGTCGGTAAAAAAAAATCTACAGCGATAAGTATTTGTTATCAGTTATCGGTTAGGAAGCTGGATTATCTCATGGTGATTTGTCCTAGCATATATTACTAGAGTGGACATAAATACCCTCCTAGGACTTCTCACTAGGATGACTTGGAAAAACTATGTTATCTCAAGAGAGGTCCTGCATCATGGACACTCTCGCAGCAGCAGCAGGCCTTCTATATCTGGATTACAAAGAGTGAGGTTGTAAAATAAGTCACTTTAAGAGCAAGATCCATGGAAGAACAAGTGCGCAATCTGAATATCAAATCACTAACCAAGGCCACAGAATATATTGAACTTGTGTTTTTGCAATAATTACTTGGTGAAACAAGTTTATGTTCAGATTCGTTGAAACTATGAGGTGTTAATCATATTACTCCATCCGACTGATTAAAAATAGTGAAACAACTTACAAAATTTGAAGCTCTGAGAGGTTCCCCAATTCAGCTGGAACTAATCCGCTCAAATAGTTACCCTGCATAATTCTATGATACAAAGTTTGTATAAGCGTTAGATATGAAGAAGGCAAGTAAATATACAAAGAACTTTTGTACTGCAATTCTAGTATTGGTGTCAGATCAATCAACTCAGTGAACGAGGATAGGAGGCAGACTAGTAAAAGTACAAACAACTTTTGTTCTGCAACTCACAAGCCAAAAAAAAAAATATAAATTTAATGTACACAATGAGATGTAAAGTGCATATACAAACTGTAACAATCAGGAGGAAGAAACCATTTCGGAGTACAAAGTTTTCAAAGTACAACTTTTTTTTATATCACTCAACATACACGTAAATCTCTAGATGTCCATGTATACAATGTTTGCGTATGTGATGCTCACTAGTAACGGTAATTTAACCAGAATCCAATAACAATTTCTGGGAAAATAGATTCACATTGAAGTCATGGGAGAATGTAGAAGAGGACAAGGCGAGTGATAGTTCTGGCTTGTAGGATGCTTAATGCTAATTCAAGCCGTGCTGTTAGGTTCCAATTCAATTCTTACATTGCATCAACATGTGGCATAAGCTCCATAACAAATTAAAAACAAAAACGGTGAGAACTTATCCAAGATCTAAGGGGACCTTATATGGGAGTTAATATCATACTGAATCTTTCATCAGAGATTTATCTAGTCTTGAGTTAATTAAGGTTGAGCATGTTCATCTTTCAACATGTTACATTATGCCTTGTTAAACTGAGATGGAAAAATCATTTTCAGAGAACTTAATTTTTATGGCATTCAACATATCCAACTACTAATTTTTGTTGCATTCATGGTCACTATGAGTAACGGCATCCATTTTATGCCGTTAAGTGGTCATAAAAGTAACATTGAAAGTTCTATGTGTAACATTATAATGTTAAAGGCAATCTAAGACTTACTTTTTGTTAATACATCAAATACAGGGGTTTAAATGAACAATATATCAATTAAACTAAAAAATAACTTCTTCATCAACCCCTCCCCCGCCATTTCCCCACCACCCAGCTCCCTCCAAATCAAAAACTAACTTCCATTCCAGAATTCTCACACCGCACGATCAAAATCCTTTTATTTCTAAATTCAGACCCACTTTTATACCCACCAGTATAAACCACAAGCCCATCACTGAATTTGTGCTCAGTTAAGGAATTTGTAGCATATGATTCCATATAAAAAAATGAACTGCTTCTTTGTTGGGTAGTTGGGAAATTTTTCAGGGTAACTAACAAGGGTAGTTCACTAAATTGTTCGGGGAGATAGAGTTGAAGATGATTGTAGGCTCTTTGCTTTATTAAAAGCGCGCCTAGGCGCGCGCCTAGGCCCAGGGCGCAGAGAGGCGCAACGTTGGAGCCTGGGGTGTGCCTAGGCTTCAGGCTCAGCAATTGAGCGGCAATTACATCGCAATTAAACCTAATACGCGACTAATATTCTTCCTCTCCCACGACTTTCTCACGTACATGCACCATAACTCTGTATAAGAGTAGAGATCACTAGGAACTCCTTCAAACTAACACCAACAACCTCGGCGGTCTGGGAAGAACTCTGGCAAGTATGTGGAAGATGAAGATTCAGAGGACGAGGACGAATTTGAAGAAGGAGCAGACAAGGCGTATGTGGAAGAAGATGATGTGTATGAAGATGAGGATTGAGAAGGATGAAGGGATCTTAGGATGACCAACAACTGCTTATCATTTTATAGGAGTTAGACTTAGACTCCTTCTATTTGAACTTCTCTTTATGCTTGTTTGAACATCTATTCATGCTTGTTTCTTTTATGAATTATAACGTAAGTTTGATTTACTACTTGCATTTGATTTATTGTTTATCTTGGTGTTGTATGTATATTATATTATATTTATAGTATTTTAAGACATTTTTGCGGGCTTCGTCGCTCAGGCGAGCGCCCGCCTTGCGCTTAGGCTCCGGGCACACCTTTTGCACCTTGGTGCGCCTTGGGCCTTTAATAACTAAGGCTGCCATAGCAATGTAATTGCTTCTTTCAAGAATCATGGAGGGGATTTTGGATTATTTGAGCCAACTAGAGGTAACTAATCTACATGGAGCTGCACCTACTATGATAGGCCCATGAACCCAAGTGTAATTGGGTTTTCAGGTTGATTGTTATCTCCTTTACAAGAACCCATTTCAAGGAAAAAGGGGAAAGGAATATAAAGGGAAACAAAGGAAGGAAAGGAAAGAGAAAAGGTTTCAAGAAGCTTTTCCTGAATTAAAATTGCATTCCAATGTGGATTTTTAATATGACTAAGTAATGATCTGTTTCTTAGGACAATTGGGTGGTTGAGTAAGGAGGGAGGCGGTTTGGTTGGGAGGGAGTTGGCAAAATGGCGGCTGGGTACAGCATGCCAAGGCACTGTAGTTAAGTTTTCTTTTTTTCTTTTTTGTTTTTGGTGTAATTGATACTCCCTCAGTCCCAGAGTAAGTGTCCACCTTTTTTGCATGTTAGCACGAAAGAACTTTGAGCAATAACTTTAGGTTGATTTAATTATTTTAATGAAAATTTAAAAATTGATATTGAAAGTATATATAATGGTGTCTAAGAAACAAGTTTTATAATTTCATTATGATAATTAAATCAACCTAAAATTATAGCTCAAAATTCCTTCGTGCTAACATGCAGAAAAGGTGGACACTTACTCTGGGACGGAGGTAGTATATTTTTTATCTAAACTCTGTATTTGTTGTATTAACAAAAAGGTATATTCGTAGCTTACATTTAACTCTATAATTTTGCAATAAAAGCCTCCAATGTTACTTTTATGACCACTTAACTGCAGAAAGTGGATGCCGTTGGCCATAGTGACCATGAATGCACAAAAATTAGTTGGTTATGTTGAATGCAATAAAAAAATAATTGAGACTAAACAAGCACAGCCCTAACCATCACGGAGGAGACTTCTCACCTTCCATTCGACTATCGCAATCCTAACTTCCTCCTGTGAGAAAGGTCTATCAAGCCACTCACTCATCTCCGGAAGAAGAGTACCTGACTCTAATCCATTAGTGTCTACTCTCTTGGTCCTTGTGACATAAATTTTCACAGAAGTTAGAATTTGCGTCAACAATCGAAGCAGGATTAGGACAACCTCTCAGA
Organism: Campanula takesimana; assembly: GCA_026119855.1. Taxonomy (NCBI): domain Eukaryota; kingdom Viridiplantae; phylum Streptophyta; class Magnoliopsida; order Asterales; family Campanulaceae; genus Campanula; species Campanula takesimana. The sequence goes on along the minus strand of JAOWBW010000568.1, from coordinate 465,836 downwards.
ACTCAAGCTCAACAATACCTAATGCATACCCATTCTATCCCTCTCAGGTAGATACTATCACCAGACACAACATAGAATAACCGGTCCCAACAGGCATCAGTTTTTGAGTTAAATTAATTTAGTCCTGTAACACCTGGTTGCTCTCTTTTTTGAGTTGATAGTCTAAACTAAGTTACTAAATCTCAGAACAGATATAGATGGTAACAAAGATATGTTTATAGTCAGAGGAAAGTAAATATACTTACAATGTTTTCAACTCCGTAAGATTTCCAAGTTCAGGAGGAATGGCGTCATAGAAGTTGTTGCCATGAAGATCTCTAGAACATGGATTTGAATAAATAGCATCAGTGGAAGTGCATACCATCTATCATTATAAGTATGTATAGCCTTAGCAAGGCACATACAGAAAGAACACACTCACACACGTGCACACACACACACATACACACACAGATAAAGACTCCTAGAATAGAACATACAGCAACTGCAAATGCTCAAGCTTCCCAATGTCTGGTGCAATTGATCCACTCAGCTTGTGATTAGAAACGTTCCTGGATATTATAATAAAAATTACAATAAGTACTTCTCTTTTCCTTTTCTGATATAAATAAATTACATTGATTACAGAAAGAAAATAATATATGAAGCGGGTAGGAAACCAGGACAGACCCAAGCTTCACAAACTACCCAAAACAAGTGACTCGACAAGAACCAGGAGCCACAATGGAGAAACAAACGATCATGGCATTCAGACCATCACTGAAGATTACATAAATCGGGGGAAATTTGGTTATACCCCTTTTACTAACATGCGCTTACATTAACTAAAACGACCCCTTATATTTTACTACACACATACAACTTAAATAGACAAACAAAGCTTGTAGCCTTTCACTAAATTCTTGCACTTAATACACCAGAATTTGTAGCCTCCATGACGGGGTCCTTCTGTCGTGAAAGACAATGTTTTGAATTGCCTTCTAACTGTGGACTTAAGGAGTAATTTTGTATACAAACTGTACTAAGAATCTTACTATTTGGAAACCCCTTTCCAATTTCCATAAACTGAAAAGAAAAATACATTTCCTGAGAACTTAATCCAGCCAAATAAACAAGAAGAACAACACAGTTCTTACCATCTCCAACAGATCCCAGTAGATGGCCTACACACTATGTAAACAACATTTATGTGCATGTGACTCAATTAACGAACTTTACATATTTCTTTACGAAAAGCAAGAGAAGAGTGACTATACTTAATCATACTAATGTAATTTATTATGTAGTTAATAAAAGATAGACCCTTAAAGAAACATGTATTAAGTTATGAAACTATCTCAAATTAATGTAATAACATATGTGTGTGCTTGGGGCCTGTTGGGATATTAAAAATTTCAGATCAGAAGTCAGAATCAATTCTCTCATTAAAAAACTTTAGAGTGATTTTCTTTTAAATAGTTCAACAAATTAAGAAGTTTGGTGTTTCTCTTTCGCAATTATAGTCTAATGGTTATACTGGTCATTTCCATTATTCAGAAATGTCAAGAAACTACAAGTTCATGAGCGCACCCCTGTAAGCAATTAATTCGACCTAACAGCTAAGTGAATGCATCCATTATCTCAAAAGAAACAAATGGAGCCAATCCGTTCATAAAAAACTGTTTGTGGCATAACTAAGCTGCTTGGCTCAGGGTTGCAGGATTCGCTCCCCATGGCCTCGAATCGCCTATTGATTCGCAGGAAACAATTCGCGATTCGATACCGAATCGATACGGTGTAATTCGTGAATCGTGATCTTCGATTCATGTACCTATACCTTGAAAATTCTCTTTGAATTCGCAATTATTGTCCTCAAAAATTGAAAAGTCACTATTGCAATTAATAATTATTGTACATTATTTAGTGATAGGTTTCCAAGGAAAACACAAACGGCTCTAGAATTGAAAAGCCACAACGTTAAAATGTTGTTTTTCTATGAAAAGTAAGTTTATTATTATTTTATTTTTTTTAATATTTATTAAGATCGAATGTACTAATTTTGCGAATTAGCGAATGGCAATAATTGTAATACTCTACGTATCGGATTCCATTGGCTGAGCGAATCGCAAATTCGTATCGCGAATTCGAATCGGACAAACTAGGAATCGTGCAACCCTGGCTTGGCTTCCATGGACAGTTTACTCAACACGCCTTAAGATGGTTGAGCACAGGATGCAAGAGATAACCCTTAACGTTAAAAGTAGGAGGAGATGATTTCCAACTGGTGGACAAAGATACATCTTTGGAGGAGGCCTGCTATTGCCATTATACAGGAAACTCAGGGGAGGGAACACGGAAAATACGGAGAGATGGGTGAACATAGTTGAACGGTTTGCCTAACTTAAAGCCATTTGATGGGTCATAGAAGGAGCCTCTTGCATGCATGTATGCAAGGTAAGGTTTGCCTACATTACACCTTTGTGGTGGTGACCCTTCCCCGGACCCTTGCTACGTGGGGATGCTTCGTGCACCAGGCTGACCTTTTAAGAAAAAAAAATCAAGGGCTGAAATGTATTAGATTCTTTTAAGCCTATATCAGCCACCTAAGTGTGGACCTACTTGTTCAGCTTTACGCATTACCAAACAAAGATCAAAGATAGCCAGGCTCACATCATACCCAACAGTATTGCCATTATGGTCAGGAAAGTAGACGCATCAGACACAATGGTTACAATAGAAGGAGCAGCAAAAACTACTTTCTTCTTAGAAATGACAGAAGACATTGTCTCCCAAGACTCAAAAGATCATGCACAAGAGCATGGAATCCTCCAATTCTCAAGGGAGTAAATAAGAAATCATATTAAAAACTCACAATGATACAACTCTCTTGGATTTTGGATCGCATCCTACTCCTTTCCACCCACACGGATCAGGATCCTCAGGCCTCCACCGTAGAAGCAACCCGTCCGAGCTAATAATTTTGATCCGGAAGTTAACAAGAGCTTCACCTGCAAAATGCAGAGAAAAATATGTGTCATATTATCCAAAACAGAAAATGATATCAAGACATCCCTTTGCAATGCCTTGAACTTGGACACGCTATTCTTCTTATTTTACGCAGGATGCGTTTGCAATGAAGCGGCAATTTCACATACGTTGAAAGTTCACATAAAATACAACTAAAGCTTCAGACATATATGCTATCACCAAAGCTGTTAAGAGTCAACAAAATGTAACCTTTATTACATGGACTCTTGAATGCATGATGTAGTACCTCTCTTGGACTCTCAAACTATGACGTACGGGTATGGTACATGTGTGCAACACTTCTGAAAGGATATACTTCAAGAAAGTATATTTGTTAAGATCATCTAATTCTCAACACAGATAAAGAACTCATAATGAGACTAAAGTAGAGAAGTATCATTGTGCATTTGTGCTCTGTTACCAAAACATACAGTTTCTATGAAGAAAGCCCCTGTATTTAAACTGAAGAGAAGTGAGACATCACATACTCACACCCATTCAATATACACAGGTGACATAGTACGAGTTAAACACCTATTTGGTCCTTAACCTATTGATTTGTTTTCCTTTTGATCCTTAACCTATTTGGGTTTTCCTTTTGGTCCTTGATGTACCTAGGTGCAGGATAAAGTGGTCCTTAACCTATTTTAGTTTTCCTTTTGGTCCTTGATGTACCTATTTGCAGGACAAAGTGGTCCTTGACCTATTTTAGTTTTCCTTTCGGTCAACAAGCCATGTCGACGATTTTAAGGACCACTTTGTCCGGCAAATAGGTACATCAAGGACCAAAAGGAAAACTAAAATAGGTTAAGGACCACTTTATCCTGCAACTAGGTACATCAAGGACCAAAAGGAAAACCAGAATAGGTTAAGGACCAAAAGGAAAACAACTCAATAGGTTAAGGACCAAATAGGTGCTTAACTCGACATAGTACTCAAAAGATGGGCACATAATCTACAAGTAATTGCTTCAGGTTCAGACCATCTCCAATTTATTTGAATCCTACTCTCTCGTCCTAAAATAAAAATGGCTGTCCACTTCAGAAATTTTTTGTCTTAGAATGAGCATATTCTTCAGTGAAGTTCCAATCTCGACTTTTGTTCATTGTCATATCGTAATTGGATTATAAAATATTTTGGTCCCTGAACTTGGCTCAATGCCTGACATGCATGATCATGGGGAAGAATGATTAATTATTAAACCCCCACTCCCCTCCCCCACCCCCGCAAGTCAAAAGCGATTGCATCAACTTACCATCAGTAGTTAAAGCGCTGGTATTGTTGATCAGACTGTACAGCAGTAGAATGTATAAAGGTAACAGCCCCTGAATAATTGCAAGGAGAATGCCCATTGCAGAACTGGTCAAGCATAATACAGTTCCTCTGAATCATCTGATGCACAGGCTCCGGAAAAGAACTCCCTCGGACATACAGTATCGGCTTAACGACACCATACACCAGCTGCAAAAGATAAAATACCCCGTGGTAAGCTTTTAATTAAATGGAGGGAGAAAAAAAAAGTTTGTAACCTTAACAATATAAAGGGACAATGATAAGTATGGAAACATTTATTTTACTAGATTTCACTACACTTAAAAAGGTATAACGAGAAGAAAAGTTATTGTGGTCACCTCCATCTAGTCCACAAATGATGCATGTGAAAAGCAGGAGGGGATAACTAAGTACAGAAAAGGGCACCCTGCCTTCCATCAATTTTATCGAAAGCAACTGAGCTCTGAAAATTCATGAATGTTCAAAATTTCCTACTGTCCCTCTCTAACCCAAAACTCTACTAATCACCAAGGGTAGATTCTGTATTTAAAATGCCATAAGCACATAGCTAAGCACCAAAACAGGCATTGGTCGTATGCTACACCCATATCCAGTATTTGACACACAAATAATGGTAGGCCTTGCACAATGGCTTATCATTAGATGTGCTTCTTCAAAACATATTTTAGCACATAATATTTCTTAAAGTCAAGTAACATAGCCTATAAAGTTGTGAGTTTTGGTACCCTGGCAGTATATATATGGGGAGCAATAATCCAGTAAAGTAATATGAAAGGAACACACAATGCACACTCAGTTCATCGATACATTCGACTACGTCCGGGCGCATTTCGACTACATCAGAAAGCGCTGCCAAGCCAAGACATTTACTATAATCACTGTATGAGGTGTTAGAATCCCACGCCATAGTTGTTAAAGGCGAAAGGCGGGAGGCGGGCGATACGTACATGGAAAAGGGCGAAAGGCGGCAAAAAGACGAGCAAGGCGGAAAATTAAAACAAAAATTTATTAAATATTATATTTCTACTTATTATGTATCCTAACATAATTTCGACATCAAAAGTGAGAATTATAGGATATTGATCTTTAAAAGAAAACAAAATTAAAAAAAATGCTTGGAATCTAGATTAAAGAAGAAAAAAATTAAACAAGGGGAGGGAGCAAAATAGAAAACGACTGAAAAACTGGAATTAAGTAGAAAAAAGAGAGCGATTATAAATTAAAGGAAAGAACTGGGAATAAAGAAGGAAATACAGAAAAATATGAAATCGACGCAGAGTTTGTGTAGTCGAGTTCGTTGAAGAGTGTCATCGTCGTTAGAGGGTTCTTTCGTAGTTTTGCAGATTGCGGTAAGTATTATCGACTTCTCGCTTCTTATCGTTTGGAAATTAGGGCTAGTTTTTTCAAAGGGGCACCTCACTTACCTAAATTGACGAGGTTTCTTTAAAAAAAAAAAAACACTTGACAAACCCAATTTGCGCCTACCACGTCTCTCGCTTTCGCTTCTATTCAAACAGCATACGACTTTGTCCCCAATAAGGTCATCGACCGACCGCCTGATTTCACAAAGGCGAAGGCGGCCAACCCTCTAAGGCGCCAATATGGCGAGGCGGGCGGACGCCTTTAACAACTATGTCCCGCGCTCATGCGTTATCACAAACCGGGCCCTCTATATTGCAAACACACTCTCTTAGTTGGTTTTTACACAGGCTCGCGCAAGCTAGAACATACAAGTTACAGCTGTCATGCGTGGTTTATATAGGTGATACAACAAACACGAACCCTAAAAGTAATCATGCTCGCAATCAGACTCGGGGTCGTCGTATATTGACCACAGCTTGCCGTACACTGACTTCCCCGTTTTGGCTTGTTGCACGGCGCCTCACCTTCGAGCGTGCTTTTTCGTCGTTCGCCACCCTTGGCCCCTTCCTTGGTGCTCTACTCCCAAATGTCACTCCGCACAGTCTTCGTTTACTACGTTCCTGTTTGGTTTTAGCTCCAAACCTCAAAAATCTTCAACCTAGAGACGACTTCTATCTTCATCTATGGCCTACTCATAGATATTAAAGACCCAAGGCGCACCAAGGCGCAAAAGGTAAGCCCAGAGCCTAAGCGCAAGGCGCAAGGTGAGAGCGCGCCCGAGTGACCAAGCCCCCGCAAACAGATAAAAAAGGGAAAAGAAAAAGGAAACAGAATAAAAACAAACATGTCGGAGCTGATAGGGTCGTCGGAGGTCGCCGCAGGTCCTCGTTAATAGTTTGAAGGAGTTCCTAGTGTGATCGCTACTTTTATACAGAGTAGCGATGCGTGTACGTAGAGACGTGGGAGAGGAAGAGCATAAGTCGCGTAATTACGATGTAAATCATGTAATTGCCGGTCAATTGATGATAACGGAGCCTAGGCGTACCCCATCAAGGCTCGCGCTTCAGCCCTAGGCACGTCGAGGCTCTAATGCCGCGCCTCCCTGCGCCCTAAACCTAGGCGAGCTTTTAATAACTGTGGGCCCACTGGCCCATCATCTATGGCCCACTGGCCCAATGATTGTTGCAGCCTCAGGTGTACTTCCTCAACTAACGCGAGTTGAAGCGCAGCGTAGCTTCAACCTTTCTGTTGGATCATAGTTACCAGGAATGTGGGAAGTTCTGGGACGAGGGACGGGTGAGGGAACGAGGAACGTGACTTAGTAAATTTGGGTATGCTGTGGTAAGATTGTTGGTACGCAAGTTGGGAACGTGGTACACTTTCTATTGGAAACACATCACTAAGTTGAATACACACGCACACACACACACACACACACACACACACACATATATATATATATATATATATTGTTAAGGAGATGAAAGAGTGTAAATGTAAAGACAGATAACACTAAAATATTGTAAAGGCAGACAAGAATTTATCTGTCCCACGGCAACTCTAAGTTCTCAGCCTCCTGCCAGCAACGACTCAAGGTCATTTTCCTCTCCATCGTGAAAAGCAAGCTAAGGTCAATTTTTACATTGCTAGCCTTTTATTTTCCGGTACAATGGTTTGAGTGATTCGGGTTGACTTCCCATGTGAACAAGGACGAAAATATTCCACGATCTGAGACGCGTATTCCGACAGGTGGGATGAAAATCCATTTAAAAAAAAACATGCTTAAACTAATGTACATGATACAATGTACAAAACTTCAAAGCATGATAAAACCTTAACGGGTATCCCGGTAACTACGTGTTGGATTCTATTTTGAATCTTCACCCCTTATGACACTCCTCTCTGCAAATACCCACTCATCTTTTCTTTTCAAATGCATTTCCCAAGTAATGTCTCCTTGCTAACATAGACTCTACATGTCCTCACAATGGTACATTGCCTCCTAAAGAATTACGTCGAAACTATTATCTTCCCACCCAACCTACTGTTCTACTAGAAACTCACACAAATCGGTATGCCACACTCCCAAGAACACTTGATCCACCTCAACAACCTTGATCCAAAGCGGATCTTTGCAACCCTAATCTTGGATTTCCGCTCAGATCCTGACTATATATGTGCAACCCTAATCTTGGATCTCTGTCTGCCTGGATCTTTCCAACCCTAATTCTGAATCTACGGAACCAAAATTCAATCACTTCATGAAGCGCTGAACCTCCCTAACCTGGAGCACTGATACCAATACTTAAGAAATTCGGTACCCTAGTTGTATATGGGGAGAAATATCAAAGCAATACGAAAGAAACACACAAAAAAAAAATTGTTCACCCAGTTCATCAATACCTTCTAATGAATACTTTTGGAGGCGTTGTCAGCCATGATATTCACTATAAACTCTGTATGAGGTGTTAAAGCCTCAAACGTTTTCACAAGCAAGGGGTCTCTCAACTGCAAACACACGGGTGTGCACGAGTTAACACACATGTTACAACCGTCACATGCAACTTCAATGGAGTTGGAGTTGCAATATTCCATTATTCAGATTATTATTCAGACTTTTCTTGGGTTCCCTTTCCAGTACCAATATGAAACCAACAATCCTACCACATATCGAGATCTTTCTTAACCATTATTTAGGTCCCCACCTTCAAGATATGCAGTTATAATTGTTCAAAGTTCAAGTAGAGTTAACAAACAAAACCCATCTAAATTTTAGCAATTGTTTATTGATATAGGAATGCCTATCTTTAATTTTGTTAGCTAAAATGGCCACAGCCTGTCAGAAATGAAACAACTTTTGTCAAACTCAACTCAATTTGGCCTTAGTCCTAATTACTTGGGGCCCTTTGCGTGTATTACTTCCACATTATAGTTCAACTCAAAGAATTTAGAGTGTACTAGTTTTGTGAAGATAAGAATGCAAAGTGTAATAAAAAATACACTTTACCCATTAAATTGACATGAAATGCTACAGGACATCTACCATGACTGGACTCCTTTATCGGATTGAATGCTGGGCAATTCAGAAAGAACACTTTAACAAAATGAGTGTGGCTGGGATAAAAATATAAAGATGGATAAGTGAGGAAGGGGTGAAGTTAGGAAATAAAGAACTTGAAATAAACAAATTTGTGAGACAGTAAAATTCGTCAAAATAGGAGATAACCATGAAAAAATTCTTATGATGATTTATATGCACCAAAAGAGGGACTATCATGGGCACCCAACATTATAAAGACAAATAACCAAGTTAGTGGTAGGAAAGGCCATAACTAACATGTACAACTATAAGAGCAGATTAGAATTAAATGTGGCGTATATGATGGTTGGACCAAACAAAATGCCAAAAAATGTTTTATGCAGTCAACTCACACTGTGAGAAAGACAAAGTTGAATGGAGTTGGAGATATTGTTTGCCACAATTTACTGATTCATAATTAAATTTATCCTGGGGTGAGTGGTATTATAGCTATCATTCAAGGATAATGAAAATCGTATGATAGATACGAGGAACTAGTCCTTAATCAACAACTAGCCAGCGTTCAAAAACATTTTTGTTGGTAAACGAACATTCTTTTTCTCTAAGCAAATAAGGAGAACACAGGCGGATACATATGTCATGCATAACAAATGTATCCTTTTCTGATAAGTAAACTAGCGAATTCATTGGGGGTAGAGTACTCAAATAAAGGTCTTCATATCAAATTCATATCTACTTCATTATAGTCGTTGCTCACAACTAGACAAATCAAAAGAACCCCAGCTCATTGCTAACATCACCTTCAAAAGTTCAGACAATAACTTGGGAGTTCCACATTATCAAAATTATCAACATTATAGAAATGTAAATTCTATCGCCAAGTCCAACTGGGTCGACTGCAGAAACAAGAAGTTCCAAATTGGTCCGTGGACTCTCAACTCGTTTGACCTTACTCGAGACAAACTTGAAGATTGAAAACATTAACAAGTACTCAAATTGAGATGCAAAAGACACGAAGGGAGTGGTACAAACTACCCGACAATGAGCATCTATAGCTAGTTAATACATAAATAAAATATCCTCCATTGATACTTGCATGTTCAAACTCGCAATCTAAGCTAATCGCATGGCACCAAGCAGTAGTCCATCAAGAGGATAGAAATAACTAATAATACAACAATTCTACCAAGCTTGTCATCGCCATGACCCACACAAGGTCAAAAAACAAGGAAATTTTCCAACGACAGTTCCCTCTTTCTCAATTTCTAATCTCCGTCACTCCTTAGTCAATCTAAGACCTCCCTGCACCAATGAGGCACTAATTTTCTGGATCAAACCCTTAGTACTCTCACACCCAATGTCAATCAAACCTTGATCATCACCAAATACCAAACAAACAATTCCTCCCCAATGCTGCCGATTACCAATTAAATTTCTCCTTTTTTTTTTTTTTTTTTTTTTGCAAATTACCAGTTACCACTACCACACACCAAATGTCCACATCGAGCTCTTTGGCATACATATACCTATAACAATAGCTTCAAATTTATGCAACACACACATACACAAACTCACAGAATTAACAGGATTATTTAAGAATTGAAAAGGCATGCAATGTAGAGCGAACAAGTCCAGACGAAACAATCAAATGGGAAAAAAATTGAGCAAATTAAGCTGAATTAACTCTCTATAAACTGAATCCTGAGCTAAAATTGGAGCTTAAAGTAAATTAATGATCAATGAAGGGGAAAAACATAATAGAAACCTGTGGTTGAGGGCTCGATCTCGATTGTTGAAGCTCGGGAAAAAATGGAGAATGAGCTGTAAAGTTACTGTGAAGAAAAACACACACTCTCACACACAGTGAGCTCAATTGTTGAAATTTAGCTTAGATTTGAGATTGTGAAGTAGAGAGAGAGTGTGTGATGATGAGAGAGAGAGGAGAGAGGAGAGAGAAGAAGAGATGCTGGAATTAAAAGGGGGGTTTCAGTAGAACCAATGAGAACAGGGTGGTTCCTCACGTGCGAGAGCGACTCTTCGTTCGTGCGACCGACGCTTGGTTGTAGAGATGAAAGACTTCTTGTGTTAGGGTAAAATGTAGAATATCCACTTGGACCCTTCTATTTATTTTTAAAGTAGATTTACCTCCTTAAAGTTTTTAGAACTTGATTCTTTAGAAAGAACTTTTTATATTGTTAATATCTCGGTAAGATGAGCAAAAAATGAGATGACATTTAGAGACAATGTGTAGTCAGTTTTCTCGACAAGGCGAGTATAATCAATAGTGCATATTAACATTGATTAAAAGAAGATTGGAATTACATCGTTAAATTTAGAGGGAAATTTCTATTTGCACAACTTTATTTCTATTTGCACAATTCATCCTCTCATTTTCCGTGAAACACAAAACTCAAAGAGAGAGAAGGCAGGCCTTGGTTTGCCAAATGATATTGCTTTTATTTTATAATATACGCCATTTTAAACTTTTCTATAGAGTAAACTGCTTTTCCGCCCCTCGTACTATGGCTCCAACATCAATTTGACACTCGTACTACTGAAACAACAAATGTATGATGCGTACTATAGTTTTATTAGCAAAATTAACCAATTTACTATTCAGTTGTTAACTTTTTCTAACACACGTTATTTTTTCTAACGATCATTAATTTATTTTAACGAATGTTAACAATTTAACAAAGGAATTATTACCACCTAGTCCCTCATCTTAAGTCAAACTACCACCTAATCCAAGAACACAGTTTTAATTTAAATTCCTAATGCCACCCATTTCATCCCAAATCTAAATTTCAGTGAGAGGGTAAAACCCAGAAATCAAATATGGCCCCCTCAATCATCAACATTGAAGTCTCTACATCGTTCCCGACTCCCGGCTCGAATGTCGCATCTTGTCGACGACGATCGTCATCAACACCTACCCCTCTCATCCACCTTCACGCCGTCCATTCTTCTTCCACCAAAACACAGCCATCGCCACTCTCTCTCTATTTCTCTCTCCCTGTAGATCTAGATCTAATTTTCAGTCCAGATTCGAATTAAATTCCCTTTTTGTAATTCAAAATAAATTCCATTTAATATGTAATCAATTGCCGGCCTGGGTATAGGGGTGGATCTGGTGGTGGCCGTGGAAGATCCATTCAATTTCCAGATTTGGAAGAAGAAGGGATGTGGGTATGGAGGAGGGAAAGGTAAAAAAGTGGGGTGTAAAGGGTAGTGGTTGCAGCGATGGTGGGGATGGGGAATGGGATGGCAGTGGTGTGAGGCTAGATCTTGACGGGGAGAAAGGGAACGGGTCGGCGTGGAGGAGGGGTAGTTCTGTCATTTAGGTAAATTAAAATTGTGTTCTTGGATTAGGTGGTAGTTTGACTTAAGATGAGGGACTAGGTGGTAATAATCCCTTTGTTAAATTATTAACATTCGTTAAAATAAATTAATGCTCGTTAGAAAAAATAACGTGTGTTAGAAAAAGTTAACAACTGAATAGTAAATTGGTTAATTTTGCTAATAAAACTATAGTACACATCATACATTTGTTGTTTCAGTAGTACGAGTGTCAAATTGATGTTGGAGCCATAGTACGAGGGGCAGAAAAGCGGTTTACTCCTTTTCTATATATCCCTTTTGTCTTTCTTTAATTTATATAAATTGTCATTTCGATTGTCCCATTTTAATTTTAAAAGTTTTAAAATGATTTTTTTAATACTTTTAAAATAGTGAGACTCACTTGTCATACTCACAATAACTATCCACTTACTATTTTCTACTTCATTTTCTCTCTCCAACTCAACTATCTACACGCACAAACATCACTTTTCAGTCATTTTTTTTTAATTCTTGTGCCAAGACTCATTTTTATAGATTAAAGAGGGACGGAGAGAGTATATTAAAAATATAATCAATGCATATAAAAAAACTTATGTACTTTTAAAAGAATTTATTAACCCAAATAACTAAATGTCAATATAAAAAATAGTTCACATTTATTAATGAGAATATAATTGATATACAAAATAAAATATATTTTTTTAATACTAAACCCTTAAGTATTTTGAAACATAATTTAATTTCTAAAATGTAAAATATTTTAGTGTTCACCCCTGAGGTTTGGATAAGTCTCACTGTCGTTTGAGTTTTTATTTCATTTCACTTACCCATTTTGTTAACTTTATTAAATCAACCGACAATTTTACACTTATTGTATATCATTTATTTTAGTTATCCTCATTTAATAAATTATATAAATCTCGCATAATACAAAAAATAATGTTATTTTATATTTAAAAAATTTCCTCTTTTGATAAATAAAAAATTAATTAACTATTTTCAAATTGATAATCAATAACAAATATTTTTCCACTTTTTGAAAAACTATTACTATTTCATTATATTATATAATATATGAATGGCAATTTTGTGTTCCTTTTTTTTTTATCAAAATATATAATGAGCATGCTCATAGTGATGTTTCTTATATTAAAATTTATATTTATGAAAATAAAATAATGTATTTATATGAGTGAGTATTTTTTCCATCTCAATATCTTATTTTTCTTAATTATTAGTATTTTATTGTAATTTTTCATCTTAAATTTTAATTTGCTAAGAAACTCTTAACATTTCGGTAGATGAATATTTTTTAAAAAAATATATTCAATATTTTGTTAGTGATTATCAATTTATTGAAAATTAATCTATTAAATTATTCTTCAAAGGGTTAGTCTCTTGTAAAACACATTTTTCACAGTGATTAGAAAAAACGTATTTTAAAAAAAAACGTGTGGTGGCATTTTTGTAAATAATAAAAAATAATTCAATATTTGGCACTCCTCAAGACACTAACTGGACGTTTGTAACATGCAACTGGTCATCATAAATATTGTCACTGACTATCTTTTAACACCTCATTGATAAAAAACCCAAACGCCTATTTGAGGGCCTAAATGATGTATTTTGGGGATTTTAAACCCGTAATCATGGGGCGGGACCCTATGACTTTTTTGGTCTCGAATTTTCTGTTAAAAAAAATACCATCTGGCTATTACTTTCAGAGGTTTTGCCAATTAGTCTCAATGGTTCTGGCTATCAGTCTCAAATGTTCTTTTCAGCCTTAAAGGTTCCTTCAAAGTGCTCACTTGGTATCAAATCACTACAACTGACTATAAAAAACACTAGAATTGGCAATAAAATATACTCTCACTTGTACTAAAAAACTCCATTTTTTATTTTATATTTTGATTTTATTTTATTTCTCACTAGTGATAAAACACACATGAACTAGCACAACAAAATAATTTTACGCTGGTACAATCAGTTTGAGTGTAAAGTATCGCCAGTGCATTTTAAAAATGCCAGATGCAGTTTTGAAAAGTGTCACGAGGTTTTAAGAAGTTTCGATTATTTACAAAAAATATCACCGTACGTTTTTTAAAGAAGTTACACATATTTACTAAAATGCCACCGCGCTTTTAAAAAACACGTTTTTCCTGGAAGTTAAGAAAACACGTTTTCAAAAAAATTTGGCTTCTTCAAAAGGAGAATAGTTTATAATATAAAATCTAAATAAAAAATATTTTTTTAAAAGTAATTATACTTTCCGTTTCAAAATTCATGTCATTTTAATTGCTAGGGACAATAATTATTATTCTAAACATTCAAAATTCATGTCATTTTTTTAAAAAAGTAATTATACTTTCTGTTTCAAAAAAGTATAACATAACATAAAGGTCTTTATCAAGTGCCTAAAACATAATCTCCAACAAAAAAAAAAAAAATCGTTATCAAGTTAGTTGCCATGTAGCACAATACTTGCATTCTAAGGCTCCGTTTGTTTCGCGGAAAATAACTTCCGGAAAACGATTTCTTGGAAAATGTTTTCCGGAAAACGATTTCTTGGAAAATGTTTTCCGGAAAATGTAATTTTCACTGTTTGGTGAATTTTAAGAAAATGCTTTCCGGAAAACTTTTTTAGATACATTAATTTTGATCACCTAGAGTATATATTAAAAAGAAATAATCAATAAATTAGTCATTATCTCCAATTTCAATTATAAAGTAAAATGGAAATGTAGTTTTGTAATTAAAATGGACTAAAGTTAATAATTTAACATATTGCAAAATATTCATAAAAATAAAATATTTTTAAACATTTTTTAATTAACTGTGTATATTTAAAAAATAATTTTCGTAAAACAAAAATTGGAGTTAAAACAACAATTGAAGTGTTAGCATTTTTCGGAAAACGTTTTCCTTAGGTGGAGGTAAGGAAAACGTTTTCCTTAGGAATGGAGGAAAACCACTTCCTTGGAAAACATTTTCCCCATTTTCCGGTGTTTAACAAACACCGGAAAATGGGGAAAATGTTTTCCGGAAGTTGTTTTCCGCCAAACAAACGGAGCCTAAGTGTATAGCTAGATAAATCTATTTATTCCATTAAACTTCAACTTATATATAAATATATACTCCATCCGTCATAGAGTAAGAGTCTTACTTTCTATTTTGGTACGTCCCAGAGTAAGAGTCTCATTCCTAAAATGGCAAGGAATCTTTACTATTCATCCCACTCATTTTCTCTCATACTTTACTTTTATACTCACCACACCAATCAACTTGCTATTCTCTCCCACTCATTCTCTCTCTTACTTTACATTTACACTCACAACATTCAAATCACTTCCATCATTTCTTAATCTCCGTGCATGTGAGAGGTAGGACTCTTACACTAGGACGGAGGTAGTATACAGCAAGGTGCTCAAATGAGAACCAATTGGTTTTTACGGTTCTCATTTTAAATGGTTTTTATTGGAGCAAGACCACACACACACACACACACACACACACATAAATATATACTCTGTCCCAACACAAGTAGGACTAGAGGAGTGGACACAATAATTAAGAGAAAAGTAATGAATGTGTGGTAGAAAATGAAGAGAGAGGATGAGTGGAGTTAAATAGTAGTGTTGGTTGAATAAAATGTAAGGTGGAAAATGAAGAGAGAGAATGAGTGGGGTTAAATGGTGTGGTTGATTGAATATAATTATATCAAAATATTTCCATTTTTGGGCAGTCTCAATTATATATATATATATATATGTGTGTGTGTGTGTGTGTGTGTGTGTGTGTGTGTGTAGGTGCTCAAATGAGAACCTAAATATCGTGAGAACCGTGAGAACTTAATGTATCCAATGATGTATCCAAGTGCACATTGGATACATTAGTTTTTACCTAATGTATCCAAGTGAACCATTGGAAACATTAGTTTTTTTACCTAATGTATCCAAGTTCTCACGATTCTCACGATATTTATGATCATATATATATATATATATGGTCGCGATCCAATGAGAACCGTGAGAACCAAGCATAACCGTTTGATTAAATACCGTGGATACACTTGGATACAGTAGCTAATTTTCAAAATACACTTGAATACATTAGTCATTTAAGCTACTGTATCCAAGTGCAATTTTCAAAAACACTTGGATACAGTAGTTATTTAGCTATTTTATCTTTTGCTATTGTATCCAAGTGCAATATCAAAATTTAGGTAGTGTATCCAAATGTATCCACTGTATCTATAACCTGGACGCTTGATTTTGATTCTAATCTAATGGTTATGTTTGGTTCTCACGAATCTCACACAATTATAATTCTCATTTGAGCAACTACCTACCTATATATATATATATATATATATATATATATATATATATATATATATATATATATATATATATATATATGTATATAAATTTGTATTTATATGTATATAAATCTATATTTATATGTATTTAATACTCTTTAACAAAACAAATGAACTCTAAATAATATTTTTTTCACAACAAAAAAGGTAAGTACTCCCTCCGTCCCCATTTTAAGAGTCAAAAAATGGGTGAGTTCAAGAATTAAGAAAATGAGTTAGGACGGAGGGAGAATATAAATATTTTAATAAAAATAAATATAAGTTCCAAGTGAGCTGGGACGGACCCAAATAAAATTAATGTATTTAATACTATTTTACAAAAAAACCTCTAATTGATATTTTTTTTACTACAAATATAAGTACTCAATTCGTTCCATTTTAAGAGTTAAAAAATGGGTGAGTTCAAAAATTAAGGAAAATGTGATGTGTTGTGAGTGTTGATAGTTGGGTAGGAGAGAGAAAATAGGGTAGAGAAAAGTTCGTGGATAATTGATATGAGTATGACATGTAGGACCCACTTTCCATTTTAGGATTTTAACTCTTAAAATGAAACACCCTTTTACGAATTTTTTTACTCTCAAAATGGGACAGATGGAGTATACATTTATTTTAAAATAATAAGAAGATATATTTATAATTTTAAAACATATTTGAAAAAAAAATCATACTAACTTAATTATATTTTTATAATATAAATCGGATAATATGTGAGTATTAAAATTAACACAAGAAATGTGTCATTTTCTCAATTTGTTTGGAAAACAAGAGAAACAAGAAAAAGCTTATGCAAAAAAAACGAAAACCGAGAAGACCCTAGATATACAGTCTAGTAGTATGGAGCACATTGACTTTTTTGCTTTTAACATTTAATGGTTGTTTTAGTCTTTTGAAGGTCTTTTACATATTCCCAAGGTTGTTTACATAATTTTGTTGTGCAAATAGTAGCACCCATTTAGAGTCTAAGAGTACTATTTTGGAATCTACATTTTATCTTAGAGTGCTATTTATTTTCACCCTACTTCTTATGTGTTCACGCTACCCCCCACCCACCCACCAAAAATAAAGCGCCCCATTATCACCAACCCAAATACATCCCCCTTATTCCTCTGAGCACCACTTTTCCCCCACCCCTCATTCTTTCTCATACTAACCTGCAAACTGATGCAGGTGACACTAGAGGAGAAAAACAAACTAAGAAACAAGATAACCCGACATTCTTATAGGTAGTAGTTGAAAGGAGAAGCGAAGAGGAGGCAGAGATGAATGAGAAAGTGTTGTAGGGTGATTTGGCCGCAGGGGCGGATCTAGCCCTATAGATGGGGTGGTAAGTGCATCCGCTGAAATCCTAGCTCTGGTAACAAAAAAATCTCAAATATTTTTATAATATATACTATTGAATGTGCAACAATGACAAATAAGGGTAAAATTGTCAATTGCTTTAATAAAATTTATATACGTATGACATTTTAAATTTTTTATTATATATTTAAAAATACAATTAATGCGTATAAATGACTTATGTATTTTTAAAAAGAATTTATTTATCTAAATAATTAGTAAATATTTTTGTAAAAGATAGTTCACAAATAATCAATGAGAATATAATTGATATACAAAATCAATATTTTTTTGAAAATAGTAAAACGTTAAGTATTTTGAAACAAAACTTAATTTCTAAAACGTAAAGTATTTTGTGTCCAACCCTGGTTTGGACAAGTCTCATTCTGCCATTTTGAGTTTTTGTTTCATTTCACTTACCTTTTTTATATATATATAAATTTTATTAAAGCAATTGACAATTTTGTGTTCCTTTTTTGCTCAAAATATATAATGTGGAGCTTGCTCATATTGATATTTCTTATATTGGCATATATTTTGAGACGAATGGATTAGTATGTTTATAGACACTTTTGCTCTTGTTTTTTTTTATTATACCCCCATTCATTTATTGGAAACTATCTTGCTTAATCATTTGATTATATAGGTAACTGAATTTTTCTAGGGGTATATGAGTCTTTTTTATATGTATTAATTAAATTTCTAAATATGTGTGAAAAAATCTAAAATGACATGTAATTTGAAACAGGTGGAGTTGTTGGTCTCAAAGACACAACAAGGGTATGAAAAGAGGCTAGACGGGGGGGGGGGGGGGTGAATAGCCTATTTAAAATTTTAACCCTTTTTCAAAATTCAACCAAGTGCTTACAATCTTGAGTTTGCGGTCAAGTAAAAACCACACGGTCAAGGTGTAATATGCACAGCGGAAGTTTTCGATAGAAATGAGGTAAGGTTGTTTTTGACAAAATCTCTAAGTATAGAAGCTCACTCACAGTCAAGAGGTTCCGGTCGAGTGAGATCCGGTCAAAGTATTGCGGTCAAGAGATTTGCGGTCAAGATAAGATTGAGTTTGAAAGTTGTTGTTGTCTTAGAAGTTTTGGCAAATGATAAGTTAGTCAGATTTTAACTTAGGCAATATGGAGAACATACAAATACAATTCACAACAGTTCATAAATCTGAAAGATCGAAACACTAAACGACAAACAAGATTAATATGAACAATAAAGAACAAGATGAGCAATACTTGAAACTAAATTTGCAGAAATTAAAGAGCAGTAAGAAAATGACACAAGTATTTGGAAATGTTTGATCTGTTAAAAGATCTACATCCTTTACCAAGATGGTCAGTCTTGGATTTTGAATGGAGGAATATATTGATTCTTGAGTGTACAGATTACAGAGATAAAGTATTGAATCAACACCTACTTTCTATGAAGTTCAAATCCTAGACTTAGACCAGTGTATCCCTTTTGAATCAATCTATGTGATTGATCAATTGGGGTGAGAGTGTGTGTAAGAATCAGAAGCTCTTTGAAATCTATATGATTTAGAGCCTAAAGAATCTTAGGTGTTACAAGGCTTGAGATGACTTGAATGTTGCTGGAGATCTTTGAAGATTTGAAGGTGAATTCTTGAAGATTCAAAGGATTCTGGAAATCTTGAGTTATGATCTTCAATCACCAAATATTTCAACATCAATTTCTCTCTTTGAATCTCAGCAATGTTCAATGAAGAACTTAAAGGCTATTTATAGCCATGAATGAGAAAATAGTTGTTGGGATTACTTGGGCTCCAACTTGAAGGACAATGAGCTGTTGAATTCTGATTGGAGCTCATTCTGAGTTTGTCCTTTTTGCAGAGAAGAGGTGGTCCCACTTAGATGAATTCAAATTTGAATTACTTGGGATCCAAGTTGAAGGACAATGAGCTGTTGAATTTTGATTGGAGCTCAGTCTGAGTTTGTCCTTTTTGCAGAGAAGATGTGGTCCCACTAAGATGAATTCAAATTTGAATTACTTGGGGTCCAAGTTCTGCAATGTTCTAAACTAACCATAGTTTGACCAAGGTTAAGTTTGAACAAACTTGGGTTTCTTGAACAACTTCTTCACTTGCGGTCAAGGCCTCACGGTCGATAGATTCACGGTCAGGTGGTCTACCACGGTCAGGTGATCTACCACGGTCAAGTGAATTCACGGTCAAGGTCTTGACCACTAAAATTCCAGACTTAGAAAATTTTTAAGTCCTATCAATCTAAAGCCTATACTACTAAAGTGGACTATTCTAAAAATGTAGTTTAACACTTCTTACAATATATCATAAAGTCCACAAAAGATAAAATTAGGTTATGGGATCAATCAAATCTAGGTAATAGGAGTGGTTTATAATAAGCATACCCAACAATCTCCCCCTATTTGATTGAGACCATTACCTACTATAACAAAGGCTAATTCATTGTACTTGGAAATAACATGTTTTCAAGAAATATTATTTTATTAAATATCATGCCCCAAGTCAATGCACACCCTAAGCCAGTGTCATAGATTTCTATCAGCCTAAAAAGATAAACAAAATTCTAATCCTAGCAAGATAGAAATATAAGTTTGAATGCATTTTAGAAACAACAATAAGGATGCAAATGCATCAAACAAACATTAAGGGCACTCCAAAAAAATATAACCATTAAGGCAAGAGGAGTGTAGAGTCAAAAGAGAAATTAAGTTTTACAGACCATAATAAAAACAAACAGAAATAAAGATTGTTTTTAACATCACCAAATTGTTTTATCATGACCACACAGAGTCAGTTCAAATGGTAGGACAAGTTCCTTAAAATTTCCTTGAGAACCCAACACCAGGAATGATGATGGGAATGTTGAGGTCATTGATCTCCAGGAAGTCAAGGTTGTTCACGGTTGGAAATTCGAAGCTATCTTCGCCTTCATCTTCATCTTCTCTAGCAATCCTGTTTCCATGTCCGGTCACTTGATTTTGAGAGAATGAGCCTTGAGATGCGGAAATGTTGTCCATGGTCAATTAAAGGGTTGAAATTTTGTTGATCACTTCCTGCCCATTTGTGTTAGAAATTTCATAGACCCTATCAATTTTAGAAGTTTGACCTTCAAGCCTTTGAGTGTGGACTTGCATAGCTTGTCTCATCGCTTCTATCTTTGGCACGAACTTATCAGCGACCGTTAACAACCCAACAGAAATACAGGCATTGATTTCTGCCTTGAGAGAGGTCTTCACTTTATCCATTTTCTCAAATAGAAAATTCTTATTTCTAGACATCACCTTTGACATTTCTTTCCCAGCTTCATCAATAATCTTGACCACAGAACGGTCAATGGCATTCGATTGTGACTTGAGTTCTTCTTTGAGATCAGCACGGGAAAGAGAAGCGGTTGAGGTGGATGCGGTCATAGCAAAGATTGGATTCACGGTAGCTAGGTTTTCAAGAATGGCCTTTGATATAGTCTGACTCTCCCCCTCAATGGTCTCAACAATAGAAGAGGCGACATGCTGCTGAAAAGATGTATTTGAGGCTTTGAGTTGATCAACCTCATTCTGCAGTTTTACTTGATTTGCAGCAAGCTTGGTGTAGACACCCCGCCTTGGACCTCTCACTTAGATTGCATACAAAGTATTTTTATTTAACTCATTTTCGTTAATTTCTGTTACTTCGGTTAAGTTCCTAACTGATTCCGTTAGTTTTGGACTAAACTGCATAACAGAGTTAACTTTTAGGGTCATTCTGTCATTCTGTCCTTTTCTGCCGCGGGCGCTTCCGGAACTGTTAACGGGCTGCGCGCGCGTCTCGCCCCAAAAACGGGACTCGCGCGCTTCCCATTTGGCAGTAACGGATTGCACCTTATTTCCCTCCCTTTTCTTATTTGCAACATCTCTTTCTTGATCACAAAAGACTTCTTTTCTCATCCACATTCATCCCCCCTAGTTTTATAACCTCCAATCCCATTATTCTAGCCTTTTCATTAAAACAAAATATTTCCTTTTTATTTTATTTGATTTTCTTTATTTCTTTTATTTATTATTTTATTTATCTTATTTTTGATTGGTCAATTCCATTTCACATGGATTGACCAATTTCCCTCCAACCTTTCCCTCTCTTTTTTACCTATAAAAACCATCATCTTCTACCTTAGAAAGGGACTCTTTTGACACTCTTTGGACCAACTTCATCTTCCCTACAAAAACTATACACAAGTTCTCTCAACACATTTTCCCTACAAACAAACACTACACAAAGTGTTGCACAACCATTTCTCTACAAACAACACCATCTTCAAGTCAAAGTCTAAGGTCCTCTTTTCTAAAGGTACTTTTATTCTTCTTCTCTTTTATTCTAGTCTTACTAGTATGCAATCCCCATCAATTGGGACATGACCAACATGACTACTTCACATATTGAAGTTAGTTAAGTTATCTCCCTACATTTTAATCTTAACTTTAATTCACCATGTTAATTTCTCTTCATCTCTTAATGTAATTCTTTAACATTACTTGTTACATGTAATCTTTATCATTAAATAAATAAAACAATTCTATTTTATTTCCCCTTTATTTCCCCTTTTCTTCTCATCACAATTGTTAGCACGTTTCTATTTAATTAATTGAAGGACATGTAAATATTAGAACACCAATAGTAGCAAGACCCGCGTAAGCGGGGCGGAGTGGGTGTTTAAGTACTTCCCACTCCGTCACCTAACCCCCGAACCCTTCTCTCCTGAATCTCTGGTTTTGTACATAAATTAGGCTATTTCTAGGTTTTTCTTATGTTCCTTTAAAAACATAGGTGGCGACTCTAAACAATCTAAAACAAGTTAGACATCCTAGGATAATTCACCGCTCTAGCCAAGTTGTGGTTTCCCGGGGTATCTACAGTGGCGACTCCGCTGGGGACGATTTAGAGGGTTAAACTTGCGTTCTTAACTTTTGGTGTTCTTATTACTGTTTTCTGGGTATTCTGGTAAAAAGGGTGGGAAGCGCGCGCCTCTGGCCTCCTTGGCCTAAAGCGCGCGCGTCCGACCCCAATTACCAGAATCGCCCATCTTCCTTCTTGTCCTTCCATTCCATGTTTCTGTGCTAACAAATTCTGCAGGGGAAAGTATTTTTATTTAGGGTCAAGGCAATCCCTTGAACCCGCTGATTTACAGGTTGTTACCCAGATGCGGGCGCCTGTGCCTCTCTTTATCTAACGCGCGCGCCTCCCGAGTAGGCATCCTAATGCGCGCGCTTCTGGGAATTTTCCAGAAACAGAACAGTGCACAGAACAGAGTGGTTTTGACAGTGTGTGGGTACCGGGCCTGCACAAAACAGTTTTTTTTCTGTTTATTTTATCGGTCACACGGGTGATTCGAAAGTTGTAATTATGTGCTTATTTGTTTTTTTTTTTATTTCTTTTGAAAAAAAAAAATGTTTTGTCACATGTTAGACCTCACACTACATGCACATATTCCTATGAACTGCTCACAATCGAGTCGCACAAGTCCAACCCCAAACCCGTCGAGGCCCGTCCTAGAAAGTTTCAAGCTCCACCCGACCTTGGCTCTTTCGAAGCGGTAAACCTCAGCCCGTGGCGTAGTTCAAGACTACATGCCGGGGGTGACCTTTGAGCCTCATATTCAAGCCGAGCACAAGCCACACAATTCTAGTTAGGGTCTAACACTCCGTGACTCAAGTCGGTTTCCATGCACCGAGATTTCCCTAAACTAATGTCTTCAAATCATACATGCCAACTTGTTGAAACGGACGCAATAAAAATCCGTCCCCAAAAGTGGTTATTTTGGACGAAAATAAAAATCCGTCCCCGCATGTATGCTTTACTACATTAATTTAGTTTAATCCCGACACATGTAGGTCTCACAAGCGTGGTGGAATCCGATGAGTATATGGGACCGCGAGAAGGTCTATATACTAGTGTGACGATTCCACTATTTTTTCTAGAAACCCCAAAAAGGACCACGTCCTTCCGACTTTTGGAAATAAAAAAAAAGGAGTCATTTTCTTATGTGATTGAGTCTTTTTTCTTGTTTGTGGGTGAAATCATTTTACTCAAAAGGTGTTTGTGGGGCCATCCTAAGATCGACCGTGTTCTCTCCATAGGTCCAATGGCTTCAAATGGCAACGACAATGGCATTCCCGTGTCCAACGAAGGGTTATTCCGCATGGTGGAAGCATTGAAAGGGCAAGTCGATACACTAGTCGAGAATGTCCGCCGCAAGGATGATTTATGGCGAGCCCGTTACGAGCATGTGAAAACGGCCCACAAGAAAGAAGTTGCTCAACTCAAGAACCAATTGAAAGGGCTCACGAGTGAAAGAAAGGTCCAAAGCATTGATACCGGTTTGGTCAACACTCTCATGTCCTACATTGACCAAAGGCTTAGTGGGCTAAATTTGCACAAGGGCCAAAGCACCAATCTTCATCAAGTTTCTCTCCTTATGAACACAATGGAGGCTCTTCCCGAAAAGTTCAAGATGCCCGATATTGGCAAGTTCAACGGCAACTCTTGCCCCGACGCTCATGTTGACTCCTACGTTTGGGCCATGCTACAAAAGAAAATCTCTCCTCAAATAATGGCACGATGCTTCCCGCTTACTCTCGAGGGGGTCGCAAAAGATTGGCATATGGGTCTTCCAGTTTCCACCCGCCTCAATTGGGATGCCGCTATGCTTGCCTTCAAGTCACAATATCAAGGCAACTCCATATTCCGCCCCACCAAGAAGGAATTGGAGAGCACCTTGCAAATGGGTGATGAATCATTTGGGGATTTCTATCGCCGTTGGAATGACAAGCTAGCCGAGATGGTTGATAAGCCTTCCAAGAAGGAACAAATGGACATCTTCTTGAAGTGTTTGAAAATGGACTACCGCACTCATCTTAGTGGGGCTTTTCACTCCGATTTTTCAAGCATGTATGATGCGGGGGTTAGAATTGACGATTTGCTCCGAGAAGTGGCTGAGTCCTCCTATGACACAAGCTTCAATGAGGACTACAACGACATGGGGCATGACGACAACAATCTCCGTTTCTCTTTCTCTACCTAGTAGTAGGAATAAAAAAAAAAGAGTCAAAAGTCCTCTTTTGTGTGCATTAATGTTTTCTCTCGTCCCATGTTAAGTGTCGAGTCTTCTTATCAAATAAAAGTCGTTCTTGTCCTTATACACTCTTCCAAGTTGTTCAATCTAATTCTTGGCAAAATGATGAAAAGATGTCTAAACAAGTTTTAGAACAAGGCCATCACTTGAACGCCTAGGGGCTAAACATCGACGCCAACATCAACGACGAAGCCAAGACAAACAAGGCGGAGCAACAATCATGAAGAAGTCAAGCAAAGTTTTCAAAGGGGGATTTAAAAAAAAAAAAAAAAAAATTCCCCCTCAATCAAAGAAGTTCACATCAAGATCAACATCATCATCCACCAACGAAGGACGAAGCAACAATTCATCACGAAGAATGGAGAATTCACAAGAACTACGGTGACCTGAGCCTCTACACTAGAGGAACGTAGGCAACCTGCGGGTCCGGTCTCATGCAAGAAAGAAAAAATGTTTAGCCCTAGCACGTTACGGTGATCGGCCTTCATCTCAAACTTGTCAAGACATCTTTGTACGATTCATTTGCCAATGAATTAATCACCAAAAAGATTGAACAACTTTCTTAGGTTTGGAATCATTTCGCGCTCCTTGTCGAGTCTAGGGACTTCTATTCTTTCTGCATACTCCCAATTTCTTGCAATCAAATTGGGGCTTTCCTTCTCTTCTCTCTTAATGACTTACTTGCCTTCGCGAGTCATTCAATTCAATAAAAAATACATGTCAATACTAGGGACACTTCCCTAGTCAAGTCAATGTCACTCATCATTAGTGACAAAAGGTCTCCACCGCAAAATCACATGTCTTATCTCCTCAGCTAGAGTCAATGCACACTTCCTCATCAATTGAGTCAAAAAAAATGATGAAGACGCAAAAGAGATGCCCGCTAGATTGAAACCCGAAAGGGCGGTCTAGGCAAAAAACAGGGTGCGTCATAAAAAAAAATGAGAGAGTGAGAGAGAGAAGGGAAAGAGAAATGGAGATCTCCGGCCTCTAAAGAAGACAACTGCGCGAGCTCTGTATTGGATCTCCTCAGCAAGTCAATTCCCCACCGAGTCAACTTTGGGATTGCAAAAGGCTCGACAAGATAGGGCACCATCAAAGGTTGTTTTGGGTTATTGGCATCATTCTCCAGCAGTGTGCATTTTTGGGTTCATAAAAAGAAGGCCCGTGGTAGCCAAGACCCATCCGAGAACGAACCCATCATAAAAGGGCACGAGGTTGCACAAATAATCCCTAGCTAGTCAATTGGCTTGGGCAACAAATAGCAACAACATGTGTCTCAGTTTTCAAAGCTTCTTCAAGTATGTGCTTCTAAAGTACGCCGAAAGGCTCCCGAGAAATGGAGTAGCTCTTGCCATGTCCTCTCATGTTTGTTCCCTCGCACGAGGATGAGTCACTCTTGCTTTGCTCAACAAATGGTAACGCCCTAGGGGCTATGTGACTCAAGGACAAGTGATTCTTTTGCTTCATTTGGCAATCAATACGCCCTAGGGGCTATGCCCAAGAAAGATGTGTGAGACTATCCTCAAAGTCCCTCAAAAGGGATGTCAAAAAGCCCTCTTGTCATGTGTGCCCGTGCTCGTTTCCCCAATCAAGGGTGGACCTTTCTCGCAATCAATGATGGCACTCTAGGGGCTACGGTCAAGTCTTAAAGGCTCCCTCGGCAAAGAGCAATTAACTCCCCAGTAGTATCCCCAGCCGAGTCATGTGCAACATTGGAAGCTTCCTCAATTCGGCACCGAAGGTCTCAACGGGCTTCGCAATCTACAATCTTTTGGGCTACGGCATTACAGTAATTCAAGCAAAGGGCAGTATTAGGGCTTCGCGACCGACAGTCTTTTGGGCAACAATACTCGAGCAAGTGCAATATGGAGTAGTCTTATGGCTCCATGAGAACAATCAAGATTCAAGGGTCTCTCAACACTTCAAGTCAAAGGCCTCTTGGTTTTAAATGAAGACTCCGATGTTATGAATGAAGTTGATGATTTTTGTTAGAACTTTCAACGAGATCATGAAGAAAGTCTTAGAGAAAAGGAAAAAGATTCAATATGCTAAACTCTAATCAAAACAGGGTTATAGCGGGAAATGCCACGGCCAATCCCAATGTTTCTGCAATTCAGCACCCCTTTCTCCAAGATCAAAAGCACAAGGTGCAGCTCAGATAAAGTTGGGCCACAGCACTAGTTGCATCCGAAGATCCGTCATTAGTTCAACTCAAGAAGAGTCAAGCAAGCATACTCATTTGGGACTTTATCACACCAAGACCTTATCATCCGCGACCTCGACGGCACCGCAAGACATTACTGCATCTTTTGACATAAGCCCTCCGCCATTTGGGTATCAACCACAATGAGGCCATTCATCTCCCCAGTAAGAGCAAGAAGGAGATCTCTATCAAGAATTCTACCAAACGGTACATCCGCTCTCAATGCCGAGCCAATCACGAGATAATTTGGGGCTTTACAATGAAAGGTCTTCACATCTCGCCATCTACAAGCCCACGACACTTGGGGCTTTGCAATCTCTCGAAGCTTGGCATCAACGATCTCCTCTTGGGGCTTGCTCACTACAACAACAAAGGGCGATTTACTCGAATGGTCCAAGAGCTGATTTATCTTGGAGCTATGCAAGTCCCTCAAAATTTGGCATCAAAGGCATTCTAGGGGCTTTACAATCAGCAACCCCTCATCTCGGCATCAAAATCCTTTTGAAGCCCCATAATCGACAAATCTCTTGGGGCTAGACATCAATCTTCGTTGGGCACACCGGCGACAACAGAATTCAAGCGAGGCAATCCGGACTTCGACTGAACATGACTTGATCTTGGGTTGGCTTCACAAGCACACAATGGTTAAAATGGTTCACCCACGAACTAAAAAAAAAAAAAAAAAAATCTTTTCCTCACATGTGTGCATATTCTTTCCTTTCCAAAAAAAAAAAAAAAAAAAAAAAAAAGATTTTTCTTTTTCTCCTTCTATGTGCAAAAGTATGTGCTTTACTTTGCTTTGCTCCTAGCTTCTCCTCCAGCATTCTCCATCATCCTTGAACTACGCTGGTCTGATTCCCTTCAAAGGATACGTAGGCAGCCTTTGGCATGACCAACCCATCATTCAGAATGTCATCTCAACAACATTCCATCGAAGGCAACGACAGTTCATCATCTTCATCAAAAGTATCAACATCATTCGGCAATCCATCTCCAATCAAGCGGCAATGGTAAGTGAAGGTATGAATGCATCCGAGTCTTTCCTCAAATCACACCGCACACAAAATCACTGTCTCCATTTCTACAAAAGCTCTCTCTCATGCAAAACTGCTCTCAAATCACATTGCACCACGAGCACAATTTCTCTCTTCATGCATCTTCTTGCACAAACACATATACCTGCCAAGCACACACATAACAGGTATCACCACGAAGTCAACAGCATCCGCTACTCAAGGCACTTCATCCCCAGCAGAAAATGGTTCACAGTCAACCATGCCCGCATCCCCATGGACTCATTCAAAGGTTCACTAACGGCCTCATCAACGGATTTCACTAACGGATTCGTCAACAAAGGTTCACTAACGGCCTCATCAACGGATTTCACTAACGGATTCGACAACAAAGGTTCACTAACGGCCTCGAAGGTTCACTAACGGCCTCATCAACGGATTTCACTAACGGATTCGTCAACAAAGGTTCACTAACGGCCTCGAAGGTTCACTGACGGCCTCATCAACGGATTTCACTAACGGATTCGTCAACAAAGGTTCACTAACGGCCTCGAAGGTTCACTGACGGCCTCATCAACGGATTTCACTAACAGATTCGTCAACAAAGGTTCACTAACAGCCTCGAAGGTTCACTAACGGCCTCATCAACGGATTTCACTAACGGATTCGTCAACAAAGGTTCACTAACGGCCTCGAAGGTTCACTAACGGCCTCATCAACGGATTTCACTAACGGATTCGTCAACAAAGGTTCACTAACGGCCTCATCAACGGATTTCACTAACGGATTCGACAACAAAGGTTCACTAACGGCCTCGAAGGTTCACTAACGGCCTCATCAACGGATTTCACTAACGGATTCGTCAACAAAGGTTCACTAACGGCCTCAAAGGTTCACTAACAGCCTCATCAACGGATTTCACTAACGGATTCGACAACGAAGGTTCACTAACGGCCTCGAAGGTTCACTAACGGCCTCATCAACGGATTTCACTAACGGATTCGTCAACGAAGGTTCACTAACGGCCCCGAAGGTTCACTAACGGCCTCATCAACGGATTTCACTAACGGATTCGTCAACGAAGGTTCACTAACGGCCTCATTCAAGGGTTCACCAACGGCCTCCTCAAAGGTTCATTAACGGCCTCCTCAAAGGTTCACTAACGGCCTCATTTGAAGGTTCAATAACGGCCTCATTCAAGGGTTCACTAACGGCCTCACTTAACGGATTCAGCCGGCAGGTTTACCAACGGATCATGCCACCCCCTCTACCAACAAAAGACGCTCATATAGGGAGCGCACCCCTATCTCTAGCAATTTCAAATTACTGCTTTCATCGAGTCTTTGCTTTCTTTTCTTTCTTTTTCTTTGTCGATGTCCTCGGCGGGTGTTTTACTTTCGTCGACGCGTTTTGCTTTGCAATCCACGTCGCCGAGGGCTCTGTAGACACCCCGCCTTGGACCTCTCACTTAGATTGCATACAAAGTATTTTTATTTAACTTATTTTCGTTAATTTCTGTTACTTCGATTAAGTTCCTAACTGATTCCGTTAGTTTTGGACTAAACTGCATAACAGAGTTAACTTTTAGGGTCATTCTGTCATTCTGTCCTTTTCTGCCGCGGGCGCTTCCGTAACTGTTAACGGGCTGCGCGCGCGGTCTCGTCCCAAAAACGGGACTCGCGCGCTTCCCATTTTGGCAGTAACGGATTGCACCTTATTTCCCTCCCTTTTCTTATTTGCAACATCTCTTTCTTGATCACAAAAGACTTCTTTTCTCATCCACATTCATCCCCCCCTAGTTTTATAACCTCCAATCCCATTATTCTAGCCTTTTCATTAAAACAAAATATTTCCTTTTTATTTTATTTGATTTTCTTTTA
Source organism: Campanula takesimana (assembly GCA_026119855.1). Taxonomy (NCBI): domain Eukaryota; kingdom Viridiplantae; phylum Streptophyta; class Magnoliopsida; order Asterales; family Campanulaceae; genus Campanula; species Campanula takesimana. The sequence continues at coordinate 435,863 of JAOWBW010000568.1, read as the reverse complement.
TTTCTTTTATTTATTATTTTATTTATCTTATTTTTGATTGGTCAATTCCATTTCACATGGATTGACCAATTTCCCTCCAACCTTTCCCTCTCTTTTTTACCTATAAAAACCATCATCTTCTACCTTAGAAAGGGACTCTTTTGACACTCTTTTGACCAACTTCATCTTCCCTACAAGAACTATACACAAGTTCTCTCAACACATTTTCCCTACAAACAAACACTACACAAAGTGTTGCACAACCATTTCTCTACAAACAACACCATCTTCAAGTCAAAGTCTAAGGTCCTCTTTTCTAAAGGTACTTTTATTCTTCTTCTCTTTTATTCTAGTCTTACTAGTATGCAATCCCCATCAATTGGGACATGACCAACATGACTACTTCACATATTGAAGTTAGTTAAGGTTATCTCCCTACATTTTAATCTTAACTTTAATTCACCATGTTAATTTCTCTTCATCTCTTAATGTAATTCTTTAACATTACTTGTTACATGTAATCTTTATCATTAAATAAATAAAACAATTCTATTTTATTTCCCCTTTATTTCCCATTTTCTTCTCATCACAATTGTTAGCACATTTCTATTTAATTAATTGAAGGACATGTAAATATTAGAACACCAATAGTAGCAAGACCCGCGTAAGGCGGGGCGGAGTGGGTGTTTAAGTACTTCCCACTCCGTCACCTAACCCCCGAACCCTTCTCTCCCGAATCTCTGGTTTTGTACATAAATTAGGCTATTTCTAGGTTTTTCTTATGTTCCTTTAAAAACATAGGTGGCGACTCTAAACAATCTAAAACAAGTTAGACATCCTAGGATAATTCACCGCTCTAGCCAAGTTGTGGTTTCCCGGGGTATCTACACTTGGCTACCTCAGTCTGAACGTCCAAGTTGACTTGAGTTAGGAACTCAACAGCGGTCAACAAGTGAGTCAGTGGGTCGACCGATGTACGAGGAGCGGTCGGAGAAGCTTGAGTAGTACGAGGGGGTGAGAGAGAAGGAGACTTGATCAAATCATCATCATGGTCACTAGGTATACAGTTATCTGTAGTACCTTGACCAGTACCCTCAATCTCTATCACATCATCAGGCTTTTCAACCTCAGCGGTAGGCTTTGCAATTTCATCAAAAGTTTGAATATCAACCTTATCATCACTAAAATCAGGACTGTCCACATCAACAGTTTTCATCACTGCACTAGCACCTTGATTACCCTTCTTTCCGGATTCATCACCGGATTCCAATAACTGAACTTCATCAGGCTCATCAAACAATTCAAGTGTATGCTTAGCTTGTTGTCTTTGCGGTTGAGAAGGAGGGACATCAGCATCCTCATCACGGTTACTTTGCATGGGTGATCCAGATGGAGTGAAGACAGGAGAAGAGGTCGAAGGAGGAGGTCGAGATACCTTGGATTTCTTTGAGGTTTGGATGGGACTGAGTGAGAGATCCCTTTTCTTGGATTTCTCTCACTGAGACGAAGCGGGGAGTGCAGAAGACTTTGATTTGAAAGATTTGGAAGGAACGGTTGGGGAGGACACGGTAGATTTAGAGACCGTTGATTTTGAGAGAGGCGCGCGGTCGATTTGATTTTAACTGGAGGCGGTAGGAAGGATTCTGGATGGGGGCTGACCGTTGAAGGGTCCTTGATGATAATTCCAGTCAGAGGTTTGGGTTTGGAAGGAGCGGTCGATGCACTTACAATCCTTTGCCTTGACCTTTCTTCTTGATTCTTCTCGTCCTCAGCTTCTTCATCATCCTCTTCATCCAGAACAGATGTGGATTTATCAGGAGCATCAAGTCCCAGAGCAATTCTTGCAGCCTGGTGTAGTGTGGAGCAACATAGGGTTCTTTGGGGTCACGGGTCAGATATTCTTGATACTGAGTATCACCAAATATGTTACGGAAAGTGGATCTCATAGTCCTGACATCAAATACTTTGGATAAAGAGATAGTAAATTTGGCATCCTTGTCTTTGTTAATCTCTTTTTTAAGTTCAGGTATGAACTTGAAAATCATAGAGAGAAACCTTGAGTTTTTCTTGTACTTGGTTGGGACTTGATCAGATAGCTGCTTCTTGTAATCGTTGATATGGTATAACAACAGTCCATACAGGATCTTAGGCCAGTTCATCTTTCTGCCTAGGTAGATTGCGGTTGAGAGCTTCCATTGAGTGGAATTGAAGTTGCCATGGTTGCCACTCTTACAGAGAAGACCGTGGCCAACCAGATGACCGATATAGTACATCACCTCAGGAAATGTCTTACGGTAGGGCTTGCAAACATCAGTAGATCCAATTAATCTTGTTGCTAGTCCATCAATACTCTTCATTAGTCAGAGACTCAAGTGCATCAAAGTCTATGTCTAGACCTAGAGTGGCAACAATGTCGGTGTAGTCAATTTCCACTTTTTTGACCGTAAAAACCTCAGCTGCAATCCAGTTGAGGGGTTTGTTTTATTACATCTCTCCCTTTGATTTCTTTAGCTGTAGAGTAGAATTCACCCACAGCGGCAAGGTAGTGACTTGTTTTGATTCATTGTGAAGTAGTGGAGAATACCAGACTTCTTCATCCTTTTGATTATATGACGTCCAATAGCATCAGTTTGAAGGTCATCATGGTTGATCTTGCAACCTGGAATAAAAGACTGTTCTTCCTGGATTTTTTTTTTGAGAAGTTTAGCAACACTAGTGCGGTCAACCATGCGCGGTCGAAAGACCAAGATGATGCGGTCGAAAGGCACACGGTAGACAGAGAAGACGATTGACAAGAAAGTACTTAGAAATATTTAAATGAGATTCCTAAAACATGCACAAACACCAAAATACTATGTGTAGCCAAAAATGAGAATCAAAAAGTGACTTTATCAAGAACACGAAGAACATCTGAAGAACACGAAGACACTGTTCATGGTGAAAACCCAGAAAACGATTCTACGCACGAAAATCCAAAAAATTGCATCAAAATGTGCATTAAAAAACCGATTAAGCAACATTATAGCATCAATTTCGCTGTCAAAAAACACATTAATCACAGAATATGAAAGGGCATTGTTAACAAAAAAAACTTTGAAAATATTCATGGCTTAGAGAGATTTATCAACTGGAATTTGAATCTAAACACTATATTGAACTCGAAATCATGAAAAAACTAGAATGTGCATTATCAAAGCATATAACAACCCAGAAATTGAATCATGACATTAAGAATACGAAGGGTTGTTGAACCCGCCAAAAACAAAAATGAAAACTGAAAATAGAAGAGTTTTGGGTCAAGAAATCATACATTGTGTCTTCAGAGAGTAGTTCTTGCGATTTCTTAGAAGATTTAGTAGGTTGAGAGGATTTGGGGGGCCATTTATATAGAGGAAGTGAGAGAGAAATGGTGAAAGAAAGAGAGAGAGAAGGACTAGGTTTGTAGAGAGAGAAATAGACAAAGAGTAGAGAGAGAAAGTGGAGGGGAGTTTATCTGAAAAGGGGTTTATGCAGAGAGATGGAGTTGAGGGGTAGTGGAACCATTTGTGCAGAGAAAGTGGGAGGTTAACTCTGCAAAACTCAGGGATTTGACCAGAGATGTCCTTTTGCCATAAATGCATGGATAGTGACGGCGGACATAAATAGGGAATAAAATTAATTACAAATGATTTGAATTAATTAAAAACGAGGGAAAAGAGGAAATTACAAAATTACCCCTTTGGATGACTAGAAGATCCTAAAATTTTCTAAGTTAGAAACACTTACCTGGTCACATAGCTTTTTGCGGTCAGGTGCTTGACCGTGACCTAGTTAGGGTCAATAGTTTACCTTTGGCCTGACAAGCTTCTATAAAGCGGTGAACCAATGTCATCGTTTTCCTTTAGCGGTAGGCTTCTATAAAGCCTTGAACAGATTCTATCTTTAATGCTGTCAAGCAATAGCGGTCGGCATGTGCGGTCGACCGAGAAGAGGTGTTGACCGTGAAAACCTTAAAAACTTTGAACTTGGATTAAAACACAAAACATTAGCACAGAAATATATGGACATGATAATTAAAGTTCTAGTACCCATTTCTCCTCTAAGATACCTAAAATCTCTTTGGAATCTAAAGCCTTGGTGAGAATATCTGCAATTTGATTGTTCAGTACTCACATACTCTAGATGGATATTACCTTTTTTCACATGATTCCTTGAGAAAGTGGCACTTGATATCTGTAACGCCCATCCTTAATCTCATTAAATATTTGACTTGTTTGTTAAATTCTTGAACTTGCATATTATGTGCTAGTTTCACTTGGGTTAATTTATTAAGCTTTAGAATATTAAGGTGTTTAAATGTCTAGTTTTGATTTTAGGGTCATTTGTGAAAATTTGAACTTTAGGGGACTTTTTGTTAAAAGTGGAACTTGAGGGGCCTAGGTGTCATTTTTGGAAAGTTGAATGTATATCTACTTGAAATTGCCTGGGAATGATTATTCTCAAACTTTCTTACGCTCTCTCTGTGAAAAAGAAAAGTTAGGTTTAGGGTTTATCCTATTCTCGACTCCTCGAGCTTAATTATCCCTCTGTTCTTGATTCTGATCCCGGATAAATATTAGTAGCATTGAATAGAGCGTTCCAGGCCGATCAGAAATTTATTTGGGTAACTTTGATTTCGGACTAGGTAAGTTATTAGCTCCCCCTTGCTTGTAATAACATGCATATATGTTATTCCTGATACTTGTGTTTGTCAATTTCGTGTTTGGGCAATTTATGTGATACTTGAGATGTGCAGGAGGTGATAAGGTAACATTTGCAACCTTTAAACTTGAGAAAGCTGCTGAACATTGGTGGCAAGTTCTGAATAAAAGCTGGGAACTGGAAGGGGTATCACAGACTTGGGAGAATTTTCTTAAAGCATTCAAGTCACAGTTTATTCCAACAGTGGGTCAAGACAGAAAAGAGATGGAATTCTTAATCTGGAGCAGGGAAGCTTGACAGTGGGGTAATACTCAACCAAGTTCACAGAATTGGCTAGGTATTGTGATCACTTAGTTCCAAATGAAGCAAAAGAAGGCACAGAGGTTTGTGAAGGGGTTGAGGACTGAGTATAGGAAGCAAGTTCTTTCTCTACAGCTTACTAGTTATCATCAAGCAGTGAGAAGGCTCATGCTATTGAAAATGACATTGAAGAACACAAGGTGAAGTTGGGAAACAACCATGACTGGTCGTGTATCAGAGAAAGCTCAGGGATCTGGTTCTAAGGGTGGTAAATCTAGCCGCCAAGATCGTCGATTCCGACAGCCATCTGAAAGTAAAGGTAGTGTATCAACTGGTTCGAGGACAACAGTCCAAGGTCCCAGGAGAGTATGTGGTTATTGTTCGAAAGAAGGCCATTCTGAAGACAAGTGTTGGCTAAAGCAAGGAAGATGTTATCTTGGGTGAAACTGGGCACTTTATCAAGAATTGTCCTAAAGGCAAAGGAAGTGAAGTTGGGGTACAAGTCAACAGGCCTCAAGTACTAAGAGAGATAGTGGGGGTCGACCTAAAGTTCAGGGTCGAGTGTTTGCTTTAGATCAGCAGGGTGTAGCTGAGTCTTCTGCGGTCATAGGAGGTACTATATTACTTTCTAGTACGAGAGCGCGAGTCTTGATAGATCCATGCTCATCTCATTCTTATGTGGCATCTCATTTTGTGTCGCATTTGCATGTTCTTCCTGATTTATGCCTTATGTGCTAGAAGTATCTTCCCCTATGGGAGATTGCATGTTTGCTTCTGAGGTTTACAAGAAATGTGAGGTTCTTATGGGTGATCATGCCCTTCTTACTGACCTAGTCGTGTTAGCTATAAGGGACTTTGACGTGATTCTTGGCATGGATTGGTTATATGTGCATCATGCATCTGTTTATTGTCATAGAAAAGTAGTAACTTTTTCTATACCTGGTTTGCCTGATTTTACCTTTGAAGGTGATAGGCCTTTATGTGCTATACATGTTATTTCTGCTTTAAAAGCTAGAAAACTTTTATCTCGTGGTTGTGCCGGGTATCTCGCATGTGTTCTTAACCAGAGTTTATCTGTTCCCAAGATGGAAGATATTCCTGTTGTGTCTGAATTTTCAGATGTGTTCTCTTCTGAGTATAGCATGCCACCTGATCGAGAGCTTGAGTTCGGTATTGAGTTATTACCAGGTACATCACCAATCTCTAAAGCACCTTATAGAATGGCTCCAGCTGAGTTGAGAGAGTTAAAAACAAAGCTTGAGGAATTGCTTGAAAGGGGCTTCATCAGGCCTAGTGTATCACCGTGGGGTGCACCAGTGTTATTTGTCAGAAAGAAAGATGGGACTCTGCGATTGTGTATTGATTACAGAGATCTTAATCAGGTAACTATCAAGAACAAATATCCGTTACCTCATATTGATGACTTGTTTGATCAGCTTCAAGGTTCAGCAGTGTACTCGAAGCTTGACTTGAGAAATGGTTATCATCAGTTGAAAATCAGATCTGAGGATATACCAAAGACAGCTTTCCGTACCAGGTATGGGCATTATGAGTTTATTGTTATGCCATTCGGTTTGACAAATGCTCTAGCTGTATTTATGGATTTGATGAACCATATATTCACACCATATCTTGATTGTTTCGTGGTGGTATTCATTGATGATATTCTTGTGTATTCTAAATCACGGGCTGAACATGGACAACATCTCAGAGTGGTATTGCAAGTTCTTTGTGAGAAACAATTATTTGCAAAATTCAGCAAATGTGCTTTCTGGTTAGAAGAGGTTTCATTCTTGGGACATGTTGTGTCTGCTAATGGTATTGCAGTAGATCCTTCCAAAGTTGAAGTAGTTGGAAGAGGCCAACTACAATGACAGAAATCCGTAGTTTCTTGGGCTTGGCTAGTTATTATCAGAGGTTCATTGAGGGATTCTCCAAGATTGCTACTCCATTGACTAATATGACTCGAAAATCTATTTCTTTTGAGTGGAATGACAAGTGTGAAGCAAGTTTTCAAGAGTTGAAAAGGCGCTTGACTACAGCTCCAGTCTTGGCTTTGCCTAATGGTTCTGAAAACTTCATGGTTTATACTGATGCTTCTAAAGAAGGATTGGGTTGTGTTTTAATGCAAGATGGCAAGGTAATAGCTTATGCTTCTCGAAAATTATCTCCTTATGAAAAGAATTATCCTACTCATGATTTAGAGTTGGCTGCGATTATTTTTGCTTTGCATAAATGGAGGCATTACTTGTATGGAACCAAATTTGAAGTCTTTACCGATCATAAAAGCTTGAAGTACTTGTTTTCTCAAAAAGAACTTAACATGAGACAACGTAGATGGATGGAGAAATTGAAGGATCATGATTGTACAATCCTTTATCATCCAGGAAAAGCAAATATTGTGGCAGATGCACTGAGCAGAAAGACTTATATTTCTTGCTTGATGATTCGTGAATGGAAATTGTTAGAAGACTTGTGTGATTGGAGTCCTTGTGAATCAAATCATGGAATTATTCTTGCTAATATAAAGGCTACTTCAGACTTACTCCAACAGATCAAAGAAGCTCAGGTAACTGATTCTGAATTGCAAAAAATTATTAGTGGAATGAATGAAGGAAAGCAACCAGATTTTTCTTTCAACAATGATAGAATTCTTACCTTTCGAGGCAGAGTTTGTATTCCAGTTGATCTTGAGATAAATAAGAAAGTTCTTGAAGAGGCTCATAAAGCCAAGTATACTATTCATCCTGGAAGCACTAAAATGTACCAAGACTTGAAGAAACATTTCTGGTGGAACAACATGAAAAGAGAAATTACTGAGTATATGTCCAAATGTTTGACTTGTCAACAAGTAAAAGTGGAACATCAACGTCCAGCAGGTTTGTTGCAAACCATTAGAAATTCCAGAGTGGAAATGGGAGCATATCACGATGGATTTTGTGACTGGTTTGCCACGTACCAGACGAGGCCATGATGCTGTTTGGGTTATAGTGGACAGGTTGACTAAATCAGCTCACTTCTTATCTGTTTCCATGGGATATTCATTGTCTCAGTTGGCATCTTTGTATGTTCAGGAGATTGTTTGACTCCATGGAGTTCCTGTGAGTATTGTATCTGACAGAGATCCTCGTTTTACTTCTCGATTCTGGCAGGCTCTTCAGGGTGCTATGGGTACTAAATTGAATTTCAGTACAGATTTTCATCCTCAATCTGATGGGCAATCTGAGAGACTTATACAGATTCTCGAGGATATGTTATGTGCTTGTGTTGTGGATTTCAAAGGCAGTTGGGATACTCACCTTCCTTTGGCTGAGTTTGCTTATAACAACAGTTTTCAGTCTAGCATTGAAATGGCTCCATATGAAGCTCTTTATGGCAGAAAATGTCGATCTCCTATATGCTGGGATGAAGTGGGAGAAGCTAGACTCTTGGGTCCTAAAATGGTTCAATAATCAGTTGAGAGTGTGAAACTCATTCGAGATAGATTGCGCACAGCTCAGAGTAGACAAAAGAGTTATGCTGATCATCACAGAAGGGATCTTGAATTCCAGGTAGGTGATTTTGGATTCTTGAAGGTCTCTCCTCGTAGAGGTATAAAGAGATTTGGGAAGAAAGGAAAGTTATCTCCTCGTTATATCGGTCCATTTGAGATTCTTGAAAGAGTTGGAAAGTTGGCTTATAGAGTGGCTTTACAACCTTCTTTATCTGGTATTCATGATGTATTCCATGCATCCATGCTTCGCAAGTATATGGCAGATGAGTCACATGTTCTTGAGTATGAGGCTACTCCCTTTCAGCCTGATTTATCTTATGAGGAACGACCTGTTGAAATTCTTGACTGGAAAGAGCAAGTCTTGCGCACCAAAAGGATTCCTATTGTGAAGGTCCTTTGGAGAAATCATGAAATTGAAGAGGCTACTTGGGAAACCGAGAAAGAGATGCGAGATAAATACCCGAGCCTATTTGAAAACTTTGGTAAGTAAAATTCATGGGCGAATTTTCTTTAAGGTGGGGAGGATGTAACGCCCATCCTTAATCTCGTTAAATATTTGACTTGTTTGTTAAATTCTTGAACTTGCATATTATGTGCTAGTTTTACTTGGGTTAATTTATTAACTGCTTTAGAATATTAAGGTGTTTAAATGTCTAGTTTTGATTTTTGGATCATTTGTGAAAATTTGACTTTAGGGGCCTTTTTGTTAAAAGTGGAACTTGAGTGGCCTAGGTGTCATTTTTGGAAAGTTGAATGTATATCTACTTGAAATTGCCTGGGAATGATTATTCTCAAACTTTCTTATGCTCTCTCTGTGAAAAAGAAAAGTTAGGTTTAGGGTTTATCCTATTCTCGACTCCTCGAGCTTAATTATCCCTCTGTTCTTGATTCCGATCCCGGATAAATATTCGTGGCGTTGAATAGAGCGTTCCAGGCCGATCAGAAATTTATTTGGGTAACTTTGATTTCGGACTAGGTAAGTTATTAGCTCCCCCTTGCTTGTAATAACATGCATATATGTTATTCCTGATACTTGTGTTTGTCAATTTCGTGTTTGGGGCAATTTAGGTGATACTCGTAATTTTGGGACAAAGGGAGTATAACTCTCTGTGTAAAAATAAGGAAAGAACTTGAAATATGTGAATTGATAATGTTAGTGCATCCTTGGGTATGTTAAAATGTTAATAAAAAGTTACTCCTATGCTTGGGACGGAGAATTTTTAAGCCTGGAAAGAAATTGAGTGTTGCTGAAAATCGCACCAGGCGCTCGCCTGGTTATCCTTCGAGCGCCCGCCCATTTCATCAGAAGTTTTGGTTTCAAAAGTGCTATAATGAGCGTCCGCCCGGTCCATTGTAGGCGCCCGCCCGGTCCCCTGTTTCAACAAAAGTGTTTTAAATCTAAATTGAAATGAAAGCTTACCCCTCCTAAGGCATAGAGCCTTAGTATAAGATGTCCTAGCAAGTGTATATGTACCTTTTGGGGCATTAGAACTTGGCCTTGAACATGAGTGTTTATTGAATTAAAATGAGAACTTAAGTATAAGAGTAGTAACTCTTTTATATGTCTTGAAAGTGCTATGAACAAGCACTAATGTGTTATACTTGTCTTGAAACCAATGATTGTGCACCTTAGGGGCATTAGAACAAAGTTTTAGACTTGAACATCCTAAGAATAGGATTAGGATTTTGTAAGAGTAAATGTATAACTCTTATACATGCTTGAATGTCCAAATATTGTAGTTATAACTTGAAGTATAAGACAATAAAATCTTGTACATGACTTGAACATCCAAAGAATTGGATTAAGACTTGAATATAAGATAATAAAATCTTGTACATGACTTGATGCCAATACATATGTATGGTAATGAACTAGAAAGTGATATGAACAAGCACTAACTTGTATGAGACATGTTCTTGTTGTGTATGTGCAAACATTGCATATAGTTGCTTGATAACAAGGTGACTTCTTGATTACTTGAAGCATGTTCCTTGTTGAGCTAGTCCACTACTTTTGGATTAGTTCTTCTCCCGTAGTTCAAGTAAATACCTACTTGTACATTCTTGTGTGAGTCCAGCTGGTTCTCCTTGCTTGTTCGGAAATATATAGGTTCACGCTTATCGCGAGAGCTGGGGCTTAAGTGATAATCGGGTCCCTATGTATTTGCGCTTGACCCCTTACTACCGGCCATAGTAAGGGCATAGCTTCCTTGGTTGGAGCAATACGCCTGACTTAAGTGAATGCTAAACTCTTGAACACCCCGTGAGTCTTAATCTTGGGAATGACACTGGTTACCGGGTCTTCTGATATATACTGAATAAGCAGTTTCTTGATATTGATCGTGATTTGTCAAAGTAATAAAAGCTACGACAACAATGGTATTCTTGGGAGGAATAAGGAAGGAAGCAATATCCTTTATAACTTGCTTGTTTAGCCTTATGTGCTACTTGATGAGTGGCTTAGCCTCTCATATACTTGTTACTTGATGATACTTGATATATGATTACTTGAGTATCTACTTGAATTGCATGATAACATGTCATGTAGTTGCATCTAATAGCTTACTGAGATTTATCTCACCCCGTTCCTTGTTTATTTGTTTTCCTTAGATCAAAGGAAGGCTAGTGATAGTGCGCAGTGAGGCTCGACATAGCAGGGAGCTTACTACGCAGGTGGTTATTATTTTGGGGGATCGTGGTCCTTTTACATTTTGGTGAGGACGATGTATTATGGGTTATGTAACTCAGTATTGTTGGGTAGACTTGTTGTCTCTTGTTTTCTTTAGACATCTTGTAATGCCAGCGTATGTGCCAGGCATGTTTCCGCTGTGTATAATCATGTTTGGTTTAAATTTTCTTGTCTAGAACTCGTGGTGAGAGCTATCTTAGCTCCTTACTCTAGAGTATATATATCATGTCAGTTTGTTAAACAATTGTCATTCAGTTTGTTGTTAGTTCTTGATTCTTGTTAGTCACGCGCATCCAGGTTCGAGGTTCTAATAGGGGATCCCGGGAGCTGGGGGCGTGTCAATATCAATGTGTTTGGTCTTTGAACGCATGACAGGGTTGTTGGAGACAGCAATGGTAGATGTGTTGTCACAATAGGTTGGACAATTTTCTTCTTTGATTCCGTAGTCAACCAATTATTGCTTCATCCATAGCACTTGGCAACAGCAGCTTCCAGCGGCTATATATTCAGCTTCTGTGGTAGATACAGAGACTGAGGCTTGTTTCTTGCTTGCCCATAAAACTAGTCAATTTCCAAGGAAATGACACGTTCCACTGGTGCTTTTCCTGGCAATGGTACATGCTGCATAATCTGCATCTGAGTAACCTATAAGATCAAAAGTTGAATCTTTGGAGTACCAAAGTCCAAGGTTAATAGTCCCAGATAGATATCGAATAATACGTTTAACAGCAATAAGATGTGCTTCTCTAGGATCAGCTTGATAACGAGCACAAACGCAAACACTAAACATGATATCTGGCCTACTAGCAGTTAAGTAAAGAAGAGAGCCAATCATACCTCGGTACAAGGTTTGATCAACCTTTTTACCTTTCAAGTCTTTGTCTAACTTGTTACCAGCAGCCATAGGAGTATCGTATGCCTTTGCATTCTCAAGTCCAAATTTCTTGATAAGATCCTTTGTGTACTTTGCTTGGTTGAGGAAGATGCCTTCAGCACATTGTTTAATTTGTAGCCCAAAGAAGAATGTTAATTCTCCCATCATGCTCATCTCAAATTTGTTTTTCATTAGCTTCTCAAAACTCTTACACAATAATTCATTAGTAGAACCAAAAATAATATCATCTACATATATTTAAACTAATAAAGTATGATCATGATATTTAGCAATGAATAGAGTTGTGTCGATCTTACCACGCTTGAAGCCATTTTCAAGGAGAAACTTAGATAGAGTATCATACCATGCACGAGGAGCTTGTTTGAGTCCATATAAAGCTTTACGGAGTTTGTAGACATGGTTTGGAAATTTGGGGTCTTCAAATTCGGGCGGTTGAGCAACAAAGACTGTTTCTTGAAGTTCACCGTTGAGGAATGCACTCTTCACATCAATTTGATATAACTTGAATCTTTTGAAAGAGGCATAAGCTAAAAATATCCTTATAGCTTCAAGTCATGCAACGGGGTCAAAAGTTTCATCATAATCAATGCCTTCTTCTTGTCTATATCCTTGTGCAACCAACCTAGCTTTGTTCCTTGTGATGCTTCCATTCTCATCCATCTTGTTCCTGAACACCCACTTTGTACCAATTACACCTTGATCTTGTGGCCTTGGAACTAAGGTCCAAACTTTACATCTTTCAAATTGGTTGAGCTCTTCTTGCATTTCAACAACCCAACTTGAGTCTTGGAGTGCTTCATCAACTTTTTTGGGTTTAACTTGAGATATGAATGCAGTAAGTGCATCATAGTTTGATCTTCTTGTTCGAACACCAGAATGTAGGTCACCAATGATATTCTGAATTGGGTGATCTCCGACCTCACGAACTTCTTGAGGTATATCTTGTTCAGTTGATGGAGGTTGTAAATATTTTAGTGGAACATCATTTGTGCCATCCCAATCATAAGTAATTTGAGGGACAGGTTCTTCCACATTTATGGGTGTTTCAACTTCAACTCCATTAGAGGTAGCAGCAGATGTGGTAGCTTCTGGTGCTTCATGAGTGGTAGATAGAGGTGCAGTTGAGGTGGATGGGTTTCCTTGAGTTGATTAATTTTGTGGTTGAGTTGTACCTGTCTCATTAAGTTCAACAAAATCATCAGCAACATTTGGAGCCATATGTGGCTCAAGGAGAGAAAGTTCATCAAACGTAACATGGACAGATTCAACTATCTTAAGAGTGGTTTTATTAAATACACGAAAATCTTTTGAGTGATTAGCATACCCAATAAATATACCTTCGTCGGCCTTAGGAGCAAATTTACCTCGATGTTCTTTACCGTTGTAGAGTATGAAGCATTTCCACCCAAATATCTTGAAGTATGCTATATTGGGGGTTCTTCCTCTCCAAAGTTCATAAGGATTTTTGTTGTAGGTCTTGTTGACGAGGGATCGATTTTGAGTGAAACAAGCTGTGTTGACTGCTTCAGCCCAAAAGTATTGTGGTAGCTTTGCTTCAACAATCATAGTCTTTCCAGCCTCTATCAACGTCCTGTTTTTCCTTTCCACTACACCGTTTTGTTGTGGAACTCCAGCAGCAGAAAAGTTGTGGCCAATACCATGGTTATCACAGTACTGAGCTACACCATTGTTCTTGAATTCTGTTCCATTGTCGGATCGAACACTAACGATATCGTCTTCCTTTTGTGTTTGGAGCTGTCTAAAGATCGCGGTCAAAATGTCATAGCAATCATCATTTGAGATCATCATTTCAACCCACGTATATCTTGAATAATTGTCTACCACAAATAAGGTATATCTATTTCCACCAATACTTGCGATAGATACAGGACCAAACAAATCCATATGTAGTAGCTGCAAACATCTTGAAGTTGAAGGTGTTGTCTTGCTAGAGAAAGACGATTTTGGTTGTTTGCCTTGTTGACATGCTGTGCACTTCTCATCGTGGTGATCAGATACTTTTGGTAGACCACGAACTAGATTTTCTCTGCCAATCTTGGAGAGATACTTGAAGTTTAAGTGACTTAGTCTCTTGTGCCACAGCCAACTATTTTCGCTAACATTCTTTGCTACAAAACAGAGATTAGAAGAAATTCAAGATGAAGTAAAATTAACAATATAAACATTTTTCTTACGAATCCGTTTGAGCAAAGTGACGCCGGATTTGTCATCTTTGATGAGACAAAAATTTAAAGTGAAGTGGCATTGCAATCCTTTGTCGCAGAACTGAGATATTGAGAGTAAATTGTGTTGTAGACCAATAACTAGAGATACTTCTTGGATGGTAATTTTTCCTTTTCGGATGACTCCATATCCTACAGTCTTTCCTTTGTTATTATCTCCGAAGGTTACTGATGGACCTTTCTCTTCGCGGACATCTTCCAATAAGTTGATATCTCCGGTCATGTGCCTTGAGCAGCCACTATCGAGATACCATAAGCTTGATTTATCCTTGTAATGTCCAGCCATTAAGCAGAGGACCTACAAAATAGACATTAAAGAACAAGGTCCCCTTTTTATTCTTTTGGGTCCAAAGGGTTATCAACTTTTGACAACCCACACCTGCCTCACAGAAGGAGGGTTACTCTTTCTGGGATTGGGTGTGAATCTCAAAAGACATTCAGCAGCCTTGTGACCATAACCATTACACACAGAATAATGGTGGAAGCCACCCAACTGAGGGTTAACAAACTTCATTGAGGTCTTGAGCACAACATCATTAACTGATATGGAAGATCTCTCCTGAACAAAGTTCAATTTCTTGAACTTGACCGCATATCCCTTGTTTGCGGTCGACATGCCCCGGAAGGCCACTCTACCGTGACTAGAGGTTGATGCGGTCGTGACCAGGTACCTTTGTCGCGACCCCGACCCCGCGGGCCCGGAGTGCGCGAGCAGGACGTCGACTTAAACAATAACTCTAAAATAATGAAGATAAAAAATTTTCCTTTTATACCAAAAGATAATACAAGGTTTTGTAAATCAAAGTTTAATAACAACAAAGTACCACTAACATAAGCTCCACAAGCTTATACCCCAAAATATAACATGTACAATTCTTAACGACGTCATTGATTGGTGAAACTATCCCAAAGTTATACATTTAAATAATGCAAACCGAATAACAACCTTCCCCAAAAATCTATATCCACACTCGACGTCCTGTCTCGTGATCAGCGAGTCTAATCCTTTCCACCTGGGGGGGGGGGGTTAAGGAAAAACAAAGACAAAAGAAAAGGGGGTGAGATAAATCTCAATAAGTTACTAATGCAACTACATGACATGCTAAGATGCAATAAGAAATAAACAATAACAAATATCACTTAGCACATAGCATTTATCAATTAACAGATAGCAGCGGAAATAAACAATTAACAAAGGATATTAGCCAAGGTTTCCCAACTGATATAACCAAATAAAGGTCGCTGCGCAGCTTCAATAATCAACAATCAACATCTTCATAGTAGCATGAAAGCTTGAAGAGAAAACCCCCGGTACCGGAACCAATAATAATAAGGGGGCAGTGACACACAGTTAAAGCCCGAAACCAATAGCTAAAGTGCTCACAAAGGGGCTAGCTCATCTCACATCCAAGGCCAATCTGGAGGAGGGAAATAATGGGGCAAAACAATGGTCAACATCATAATGGACTTGTCTCGTGCCATCATAATGTCTCGCATCGCCCGAAACACACACAAATACCAGCTGGACTTTCAAATAAAGGCTAAGTAATAAAATACTAGCACGGTAAACAACTAAGGATTTCAAAGTAGGGAACCATTCCAAATAAATTACCACAAAGGTAAACCAATCCAAACAACACATCAAGGATGGACCACATTCCCAAAATGATACTTAATCAAATTCCATAACATATTTATTCACGAAAGAATCAATCCCAATTAATAAAGTGTTCCACGATGTTAACTTAGGTTAATTAGAAGAATAAAACCTAAACTAGGTAAGCCATTAGTCTTAAACCAAGCAAAAAGGCAGAATTCTGGAACAGGGGGCGGGCGGGCGCCTGGCATGGGGCGGGCGGGCGCTTAATTGACCAGATGGTCTGGCCGCATAAAAAGATGGGTAGGCGGGCGCCTGGTCCAACCCGGGCGGGCGCCTGGTCTGGTTCTTGGCCGGGGATCAGCAGCTGGGTTCTTCATTTTTCTTACCCATTTCACACATTCTCAAAATCCACCACAAACAACCTTCCACCAAGCATAAATATGAACCAAAACAACTTATAACTAGAATGTGGACCTAATCAACCTCATAAATAACCCCAACCCAAGAATCAAACCCAACATTCATCAAAATCACCATTTTTAACCAAAAACCAAAATAAATTCCAAATAATTTCCAAACTCAATCAAACATCAAATATATCAACTAAAGCATTATATAAACATGAAATGAACACTTTAGCATAAAAATGGGGGAAAAGCAACTTACTTGGAATTTCCCAAAGATGACGGAATTCAAATATTTTTGATTCTACGCGATCCTATCGACGATCTAAACACATTTCGTAAAATGAGAAATAAGGTAAGATGAGAGGAAGAGGGAGAAAATGAAGAGAGAAGGGAGAGAAGAAAAACTCACCATAGCCAAGGAGAGAGAGAGAGTTTGCTGGGAATGATGAGGGAGAGGGTGAGGGAGAAGGAAGAGTAGGGAGGGAGTAGGAAAAATGATTTGAAAACTTATACTTAGGCCCCCTCACTACTAATACACACTCTACTACTTCCCACTAACAACTAAGACCAAATAATACTACGCTAGCACAAATGACCCAAATAAAATGCTAGGCATAAATTATTATACACATAAAATGCACACATAAATTATTAATTAAATAATAATTTAAACAATTAAATAAGAAATAAATAATAATTAAATATTTATTATCAGAAATTAGAGGTGGGTTTTCGGGTCGTGACATTCACTCCCCCTTAAAGAAAATTCGACCCGAATTTTAACGAGACTTACCCGAATTAAAAAGCCACGGATATCCACGCTCCATCTCCTCTCGAAGCTCCCAAGTCGATTCCTCAACATTATGATTTCTCCAAAGAACTCTAACCAATGGAATGCTCTTGTTCCTCAACTCTTGGACTTTGGCATCTAAAATCCGAACCGGTCGTTCCTCGTAAGTCATGTCGGGCTCTATATCCTCCGGTACCCTCGGTAAAACGTGAGATGGATCATGAACATACTTCCGAAGCATAGAAACGTGAAAAACATTATGTAACCGGTCCAAAGAAGATGGTAACGCCAGACGGTATGCAAGAAGTCCCACTTTCCCCAATATCTCAAACGGTCCAACAAACCTCGGAGCCAATTTATCCTTTTTCCCGAACCTTCGGATACCAACCTTCGGAGACACCTTCAAGAACACAAAATCTCCGGTTTGAAAACTAAGATCTCGCCTTCGGTGGTCGGCATAGCTCTTCTGTCGACTCTGGGCTGTTTTCAATCGATCCCGAATAATTTTAACCTTTTCCACCGAGTCCTGAACCATGTCAACACCCCAAAGTTTTGCTTCCCCAACCTCGTCCCAGCAAATAGGCGATCGACATTTCCTCCCATACAAGCCTCATACGGTGCCATCTGAATACTCGACTGATAACTATTATTGTAGGCAAACTCTGCAAGCGGTAGATGGTTATCCCACGAATCTGGAAAGTCAACTGTGCAAGCCCGTAACATATCCTCGAGAATCTGAATAGTTCTTTCAGACTGACCGTCAGTCTGAGGATGAAATGCTGTGTTGAACCTCAAATCGGTACCCAAAGCCTTCTGTAACGCTTGCCAAAATCGGGATGTAAACCTGGGATCTCTGTCTGACACAATACTAACTGGGACACCATGCAATCTGACAATCTCATGAATATACAATTTCGCAAGTTTCTCCATCGAATAGGAAATGTCAATGGGTAAGAAATGAGAAGATTTGGTCAACCTGTCTACAATCACCCAAACTGCATTGAACCTCCTTCGAGTCTTGGGTAGTCCGGTTACAAAATCCATCGTAATGTGTTCCCACTTCCACTCGGGTATCTCAAGAGGCTGATGTAGACCGGCGGGCCTCTTATGCTCTGCTTTAACTTGTTGACAGGTCAAACACTTCGATACATAATCTGCAATTTCCCTCTTCATGTTAATCCACCAAAACCGCTGTTTTAAATCCTGATACATCTTCGTACTCCCGGGATAGATGGTATACCGGGATTTGTGACCCTCATCAAGAACTCGCTGTTTAATCCCACCGATATCCGGCACACACAATTTGCTACGGTAAGTCAACACTCCCTCGGAGTCAAGCTGGAAGTCCACATACTGTCTATCCCGAGCATTATCCATAATCTTCTTTAACTCTGGGTCCTCCTTCTGAGTATCCTTTATTTGTTGAATTAGGGTCGGAGATACCTTAATATTCGCAAAAATCGCCCCACGTCTCGATTCGCGAGGACACCAATCTCGAACATCCTCTAGCAATTTCCATTCACGAACCATCATTGATGCCACATAAGACTTTCGACTGATCGCATCAGCTACTACATTTGCCTTGCCCGGATGGTACGAAATAATGCAATCATAATCCTTTAAAAGCTCCATCCACCTACGCTGCCGGTTGTTCAATTCATTTTGAGAGAAGAGGTATTTCAAACTCTTATGATCGGTAAAAATCTCAAACTTCGCTCCGTAAAGGTAATGCTTCCACTTATGCAACGCAAAGACTATCGCAGCCAACTCCATATCATGAGTAGGGTAATTCTGTTCACTAGGGTCAATTTCCTCGAAGCATAATCAATTACTTTCCCATTCTGCATCAAAACACAACCCAAACCCTCTTTCGAAGCATCACTGTAAATCACCAAGTCGTCATTTCCATTTGGTAACGCAAGAATAGGAGCCGTAGTTAATCTCTTCTTTAATTCATCAAAGCTACTTTGACATTTTTCACTCCACACAAACGGTACATCCTTCCGGGTCAACTGAGTCATCGGAGTAGCAATCCTCGAAAACCCTTCTATGAACCTTCTGTAATACCCGGCTAAACCCAGAAAACTTCTGACCTCAGTCACTGACTCGGGTCTCTTCCAATCCACTATGGCTTCTATCTTTGAAGGATCCACAGAAATCCCATCTTTCGAAATAACATGACCCAGAAATGAAACCTTCTCGAGCCAAAAATCGCATTTACTAAACTTTGCAAACAACTGCTCCCTCGCAAGAACGGATAAAACTGTCCTCAAGTGTTGCTCGTGCTCCTCTCGAGATTTAGAGTAGACAAGAATGTCGTCGATGAAAACCACCACAAACGAATCAAGATAAGGATGGAAAACCCGGTTCATCAAATCCATAAACACGGCAGGCGCGTTAGTCAACCCAAACGGCATAACCAAGAATTCATAATGACCATAACGCGTGCGAAAGGCAGTCTTCGGAATATCCTTAGATCGAATCTTCAACTGATGGTACCCACTCCTCAAATCAAGTTTAGAAAACACTACGGACCCTTGAAGCTGATCAAATAAATCATCAATGTGAGGTAGGGGATACTTGTTCTTCACTGTAACCTGATTCAACTTTCGGTAATCGATACACAATCTCAAAGAACCATCTATCTTCCGCACAAACAAAACCGGTGCTCCCCACGGGGAAACACTAGGGCGGATAAACCCTCGATCAATCAACTCTTGCAATTGAACCTTTAGTTCCTTCAACTCTGCGGGAGCCAACCTATACGGTGCCTTTGAAATCGGAGTCGTACCCGGCAAAAGGTCTATACAAAATTCTATCTCACGATCGGGAGGCATATTATATTCAGAAGAGAAAACATCGGGAAATTATCTAACTACCCGAACACTCTCCAAACTAGGGGATTCTTTCCTAGTATCAAGCACACTAGCCAAGTACCCCTCACAACCACGGTGCAATAATCTCTTAGCTTTCACATAGGAAATCATACGAATATTCCTACCCAAAGGCATAGCCTCAAAAACAAATTTAGGCATATTGGGAATAGAAAAAGTAACAACTTTCCTCTACGATAATCAACAGAAGCATGAAACTTGCTCAACCAATCCATACCCAAAATGACATCAAAATCTTGAATCGGAAGGACTATCAAGTCCGCACACAAGACATGACCACATATAAGCACATCACAATCACAAAATACTCTATCGGTCACCAAACATTCTCCCATAGGAGTTGACACCTCTAACACATAGGGCAAAGACTCAGATGTAGCATTTAGTAAAGAAGCAAATTACACAGAAATGTATGAATGAGATGATCCTGGATCTACTAACGTACGCGCGCTCACATTAGATATAGAAACAATACCTCCAATCACTGAGGGATCATCTGCCTGATGCTGATTCATTGCAAACATTTTTCCTTGGACCTTGGGCTTCCCGTAGCATCCCTTTTCTGACCCTGTGGAGCCCCATCTCCTAACCCAGATGGTTGACCCCTGCCTCTAGTACAATCCCTTGCAAAATGACCCATTTGACCACAATTGGTACACCTGCCCTGCTTCTTCCAACAACGGTCTTCTGAATGGCCTTCCTTTTGGCAATAGGAGCAAAGTCTCCTATTTTGGTTCCCTTGGTTCCCGGCAGTAGTACCCGGGTTCCTTGGGATTGGTTGCCCTCGGGACTGAGATTGTCCTCCAAAGTTACCTCGGTTATCAATCCTTGGTTGTGACTTGCTCTGCGCTCCTTGCTTACTCGGGTTAGCTACCTCGGTCTTCCTCTTATGTTCCCCAATGTCTTGCTCTATAAGGTAGGCACGGTCTACCGCATCCTGGAATGTCACAATCCTCTGGGCTATAAGCTGAGTACGAATAGAAGTCTTCAAGCCCCGGATGAATCTCATAGCTTTCTGTTCTTCGGTCCTCACAAGATAGTCACAATACCGGGCTAATTCTGTGAACTTAGCCGAGTACTGAGCTATAAACAACAAACCTTGCTCCAAGTTGAGAAGCTCGATCTCCTTTCGGTTCTGATCCACTACCGGAATGAAATGCTCCTTGAATTTCTGCACAAACAATTCCCATGCATACACTGTATGGGTATCATCCCAACTCGCTTTGACTCCTTTCCACCAATACTCGGCGGCACCCACAAGCTTATAAGCCGCGAACCGGACCCTATCCTCGTCCGTGCACCCAAACACATCATAGATTTTCTCCATTGACTCGATCCATAGTTCGGCCTTCTTCACATCAGGCTCACCATCGAACTCTCTTGGTTTTAATTTCAGAAATTTCTCCAGCCCATAATGTGGAAGAGCCACATGATCCTCTCTTAGCCCTTGGTCATGAATTGCCTTCATGGCCGCCTCAAACATGCCTTGGAACATAGCACGGTTCTCTTCCCGAAGATCATTCTGATTCTGAGCCCCACTAGAACCTTCACCTGTTCTTCTTCTAGCCATTGGAAACAATTACCTGTATAAAACATCAACCGTTACTCACTCCGAACACAACTACCCTCCTAGGTCATACTAGTCCACCTAGACTTATACTTAGAGCTAAACCATGGCTCTGATACCAACTGTCGCGACCCTGACCCCGCGGGCCCAGAGTGCGCGAGCTGGGCGTTGACTTAAACAATAACTCTAAAATAATGAAGATAAAAAAATTTCCTTTTATACCAAAAGATAATACAAGGTTTTGTAAATCAAAGTTTAATAACAACAAAGTACCACTAACATAAGCTCCACAAGCTTATACCCCAAAATATAACATGTACAATTCTTAACGACGTCATTGATTGGTGACACTATCCCAAAGTTATACATTTACATAATGCAAACCGAATAACAACCTTCCCCAAAAAGCTATATCCACACTCGACGTCCTGTCTCGTGATCAGCGAGTCTAATCCTTTCCACCTGGGGGGGGTTAAGGAAAAACAAAGACAAAAGAAAAGGGGGTGAGATAAATCTCAATAAGTTACTAATGCAACTACATGACATGCTAAGATGCAATAAGAAATAAACAATAACAAATATCACTTAGCACATAGCATTTATCAATTAACAGATAGCAGCGGAAATAAACAATTAACAAAGGATATTAGCCAAGGTTTCCCAACTGATATAACCAAATAAAGGTCGCTGCGCAGCTTCAATAATTAACAATCAACATCTTCATAGTAGCATGAAAGCTTGAAGAGAAAACCCCCGGTACCGGAACCAATAATAATAAGGGGGCAGTGACACACAGTTAAAGCCCGAAACCAATAGCTAAAGTGCTCACAAAGGGGCTAGCTCATCTCACATCCAAGGCCAATCTGGAGGAGGGAAATAATGGGGCAAAACAATGGTCAACATCATAATGGACTTGGCTCGTGCCATCATAATGTCTCGCATCGCCCGAAACACACACAAATACCAGCTGGACTTTCAAATAAAGGCTAAGTAATAAAATACTAGCACGGTAAACAACTAAGGATTTCAAAGTAGGGAACCATTCCAAATAAATTACCACAAAGGTAAACCAATCCAAACAACACATCAAGGATGGACCACATTCCCAAAATGATACTTAATCAAATTCCATAACATATTTATTCACGAAAGAATGAATCCCAATTAATAAAGTGTTCCACGATGTTAACTTAGGTTAATTAGAAGAATAAAACCTAAACTAGGTAAGCCATTAGTCTTAAACCAAGCAAAAAGGCAGAATTCTGGAACAGGGGGCGGGCGGGCGCCTGGCATGGGGCGGACGGGCGCTTAATTGACCAGAAGGTCTGGCCGCATAAAAATCTGGGTAGGCGGGCGCCTGGTCCAACCCGGGCCGGCGCCTGGTCTGGTTCTTGGCCGGGGATCAGCAGCTGGGTTCTTCATTTTTCTTACCCATTTCACACATTCTCAAAATCCACCACAAAAAACCTTCCACCAAGCATAAATATGAACCAAAACAACTTATAACTAGAATGTGGACCTAATCAACCTCATAAATAACCCCAACCCAAGAATCAAACCCAACATTCATCAAAATCACCATTTTTAACCAAAAACCAAAATAAATTCCAAATAATTTCCAAACTCAATCAAACATCAAATGTATCAACTAAAGCATTATATAAACATGAAATGAACACTTTAGCATAAAAATGGGGGAAAAGCATCTTACTTGGAATTTCCCAAAGATGACGGAATTCAAATATTTTTGATTCTACGCGATCCTATCGACGATCTAAACACATTTCGTAAAATGAGAAATAAGGTAAGATGAGAGGAAGAGGGAGAAAATGAAGAGAGAAGGGAGAGAAGAAAAATTCACCATAGCCAAGGAGAGAGAGAGAGTTTGCTGGGAATGATGAGGGAGAGGGTGAGGGAGAAGGAAGAGTAGGGAGGGAGTAGGAAAAATGATTTGAAAACTTACACTTAGGCCCCCTCACTACTAACACACACTCTACTACTTCCCACTAACAACTAAGACCAAATAATACTACGCTAGCACAAATGACCCAAATAAAATGCTAGGCATAAATTATTATACACATAAAATGCACACATAAATTATTAATTAAATAATAATTTAAACAATTAAATAAGAAATAAATAATAATTAAATATTTATTATCAGAAATTAGAGGCGGGTTTTCGGGTCGTGACATCCTTACTAGAGTCTTCCTCTACGGTAGGATCTTCCATGGCTTTTCCTTTCAACTTTGAAGCCTTGCCAGTTTGTTTCTTAGGGTAGACATAATAGAACTCTAGTTTCTTCTTTGGTTCTTGTCCTTTACCCTTAGATCCTTGATGTTTAGCCCTTGACCCTTCTAAAGTTTGCTTGGTAAATTTCTCATCTCTTTCACAACAAGATGCACATTTAAAGTTGTCACTAGTTTGAAATCCCAAGCCTTCCTGATCACCACTAGACTTTTGGGATTCTAAGATTTGATCCATAGTGACACGAGAATTGGTCCACTTATTAGTGATCCGTTTAAGGTCGTTTATCTCAGCAACCAATTCTTCCTTTTAACTTTAAATATAGCATTTTGTTCTTCTAAGAAACGGTTTTGATCAGTAAGAGGAGTCATGCTCTTGATCTGCTCCTTAAGAAGGGTGAGTTCAGATCTTAATAGAGTTT
This sequence comes from Campanula takesimana, assembly GCA_026119855.1. NCBI lineage: Eukaryota > Viridiplantae > Streptophyta > Magnoliopsida > Asterales > Campanulaceae > Campanula > Campanula takesimana. The sequence continues at coordinate 411,655 of JAOWBW010000568.1, read as the reverse complement.
TCTCCGTCTTAAGCTGGGAAATCTCTTCAGTTAAAAGTGCTAAAGCTTCCTTCATGCCAGAAAACTTACTAATTACCTGTTCGGCTTTTGCAAACATCTTTTCTTGTTCATCGGGGGAAATGTGAAACTTGACTTGAGGAGTGGTAAGCAGAACTTCCTTCACCTTGGGATTTAGTAGAGCCTTCTTTGCTGCATTCACATCACATCTAGAAAATAAAAGATCGCCATTCTTTTGAACTGGGGTTAGAAATCCCTTTTCAGCAAGTTTATCGGCCGTATAGCTTATCCGTTTAGGTTTTGCATTTGGTGAGCGACGATTTTCATTATCATCCTCATCATCGGAATGAACGACCAAACAAATGTGACCTTCTTCAGAATCATCATCGCTTTCATCAGAATCTGACTCTATCCAGATAGCTAACTCTTTTGTGGTAGAGTCTTCTTCCGCCATCATTCCCTTTTGCTTGGAATACCTTGGAGTGAAGTTGCTTTTCTTCTTCATGTACTCGAATTTGGTAATTGGGCATTCTGAAGCGAAATGACCGGGTTTCCTGCAATTAAAACAAACGAGATCCTCTTTCTTCTTGGAGAAGTTAGAGTACTCTTTCTTACTTGTTGAGCTGCTCCTAGAGAACCTTATTGGAGCCTTGCTTGAAGATCCGGGCCTTGCTAATTTTCTGAACTTTTGAAATCTTTTCACGAACATAGCAAAGTCATCATCATCCATATCTAGCAATTCAGATGTGGAGATTTTTGGTTCTTCTTCCTCGATCATTTCTTCCTTTTTAGCGACCAACGATAAACTCTTTGTTTTTCCTTCCATCTCTTCAATGTTGTGGATCTTGATATCTAACACTTTGAGGTTGGCATAGAGGCTTCTGAGTGACATATCATCTAGTAGCTTGGTATCTTCAAGAGTGTTTCCTTTGTGAAGATATTGAGAACCAAGAACGGCTAGAAAATTGACATTAATTTCTTTCTTGGTAAGCTTCTTTCCAAGCGCGGTGTAAGTACTCACGATTTCACAGTAGCGGTCATAAGTGGCTCTAAGTGATTCACCGGGGATCTTAGCAAAGTTGTTGAATCTTCTTTGAATAGCAAAAATTTTGCTCTCCTTGCAAGCTTGATCTCCTTCGATGTAATCTTCAATTGCATCCCAAAATTCTTTTGCGGTAGCACATTCCATGATTTGTCGACGCTGAGATGTACTCAAAGTACTTAGGAGTATGCTTTTTGCTTTCACATCCATTCCAACTAATCTTTTCTCTTCATCGGTCCATTCAACTTTTGGTTTCTTGATTGAGGGAATGTCACCATTGGTTTCTGGATCCGGATTAGCTTTCATTGGGAAGTATGGTCCAATGGTAAGACAATCACCAATCTGCTCATCCATGGATTGGAATTGAGTTAGAATGTTGTGCTTCCATACATCAAAGTTATCTTCGTCGAACGATGGAACATGAGTGAAGTTAACCGTTGCCATAGTTTTGTGACTTGCCATTTTGAATCGGCATTTAAACTTGAAAAACAGAAGTTTTATGAAGGTGTTAGCTCTGATACCACTTGTTGGTCCCAAAGACACAACAAGGGTATGAAAAAAGGCTAGAGGGGGGGTGAATAGCCTATTTAAAATTTCAACCCTTTTTCAAAATTCAACCAAGTGCTTACAATCTTGAGTTTGCGGTCAAGTAAAAACCACACGGTCAAGGTGTAATATGCACAGCGGAAGTTTTCGATAGAAATGAGGTAAGGTTGTTTTTGACAAAATCTCTAAGTATAGAAGCTCACTCACGGTCAAGAGGTTTTGGTCAAGTGAGATGCGGTCAGAGTATTGCGGTCAAGAGATTTGCGGTCAAGATAAGGTTGAGTTTGAAAGTTGTTGTCTTAGAAGTTTTGGCAAATGATAAGTTAGTCAGATTTTAACTTAGGCAATATGGAGAACATACAAACACAATTCACAACAGTTCATAAATCTGAAAGATCAAAACACTAAACGACAAACAAGATTAATATGAACAATAAAGAACAAGATGAGCGATACTTGAAACTAAATTTGCAGAAATTAAAGAGCAGTAAGAAAATGACGAAAGTATTTGGAAAGGTTCGATCTGTTAAAAGATCTACGTCCTTTACCAAGATGGTCAGTCTTGGATTTTGAATGGAGGAATATATTGATTCTTGAGTGTACAGATTACAAAGATGAAGTATTGAATCAACACCTACTTTCTATGAAGTTCAAATCCTAGACTTAGACCAGTGTATCCCTTTTGATTCAATCTATGTGATTGATCAATTGGGGTGAGAGTGTGTGTAAGAATCAGAAGCTCTTTGAAATCTATATGATTTAGAGACTAAAGAATCTTAGGTGTTACAAGGCTTGAGATGACTTGAATGTTGCTGGAGATCTTTGAAGATTTGAAGGTGAGTTCTTGAAGATTCAAAGGATTCTGGAAATCTTGAGTTTATGATCTTCAATCACCAAGTATTTCAACAGCAATTTCTCTCTTTGAATCTCAGCAATGTTCAATGAAGAACTTAAAGGCTATTTATAGCCTTGACTGAGAAAATAGCTGTTGGGATTACTTGGGCTCCAAGTTGAAGGACAATGAGCTGTTGAATTCTGATTGGAGCTCATTCTGAGTTTGTCCTTTTTGCAGAGAAGAGGTGGTCCCACTTAGATGAATTCAAATTTGAATTACTTGGGGTCCAAGTTGAAGAACAATGAGCTGTTGAATTCTGATTGGAGCTCAGTCTGAGTTTGTCCTTTTTGCAGAGAAGAGGTCGGTCCCATTAAGATGAATTCAAATTTGAATTACTTGGGGTCCACGTTCTGCAACATTCTAAACTAACCATAGTTTGACCAAGGTTAAGTTTGAACAAACTTGGGTTTCTTGGAGAACTTCTTCACTTGCGGTCAAGGCCTCACGGTCTAGAGATTCACGGTCAGGTGGTCTACTACGGTCAGGTGATCTACCATGGTCAAGTGAATTCACGGTCAAGGTCTTGACCACTAAAATTACAGACTTAGAAAATTTTTAAGTCCTATCAATCTAAAGCCTATACTACTAAAGTGGACTATTCTAAAATGAAGTTTAACACTTCTTACAGTATATCCTAAAGTCCACAAAAGATAAAATTATGTTATGGGATCAATTAAATCTAGGTGATAGGAGTGGTTTATAATAAGCATACCCAACAGGAGTACTAAATAGTTAGTATGGAGATATATATATTACTCACTCTGATCCAAAATAATTGCTTATTTTTACTTTTCATAAATTTTAAGGAAGACAATTTTTATTATAATATAATAAAAAATGTACCAAAATTGCTCTTATTTATTACACCCCTCTCATATATTATGTGTAACAATTTTCAATCCAATGGAAAAAGAGGAATTTAAACGCTTTTGACTCAAAAGCGACAACTAATTTGATTTTTTTAATCTAAAATCGACAATTTTTTGAAACAATTTTCATCTAAAATCAAAACATAATGACAAATGTACCAAATTACTTTTATTTATTCTCCCTGTCTCTTTAAAAAGAATTGTTATAAGACCAAGGCAATTAAAATGATAAACTATCTTTTAATATCTACTCAGTACTCCCTCTGTCCCACCTGAAATCGGACATCCCAAAATGATAAGTTTTTTTATAATTAGTGAGACTCACTTATCATACTCACATCGACTTTTCACTCATTATTTTCTACCCACTTTCTCTCTTTTATACTCACAACACATATTTTTAAACCATTTTTTTCAATAAAATATTAATACTCCCTCCGTCCCACTCGAATCAGGACAAATTTCTATTTTGGGTGTCTCATTCGAATTAGGACAACCCAAAAATGGAAATGCTTTATTTAATGGGACCCACATTCACACTCACAACAACTTTCCACTCATTCTCTTTCCTATTTTACTTTTCATACTCACAATACCTACTCCACTAACACTTTTTCCTTAACCATGTGCCCAACCCAAAAATCCTAATTCGGGTGGGACGGAGAGAGTATTTCTTAATCTTTGTGTCGGGATCAAGAATCTTATTTCGGATGAGACAGAAAGAATCAGTGTTCTAAAAGACCCCCGCCTAGGCGCTAGGCGTTCATGAAACGCCTAGGTCCCGTATAGGATATTATAGTTATTTCTAAATTCTCGGCCCCGCCTAGGCGCCAGGCGGCCCTGCGGCGCCTAGCGACCGCTAGGCGTTTTTTAGAACCTTGGAAAGAATATAAAATATACTCCCTCTGTTTTAAGTAAGTTGCAACATTAATCTTTGACCAAACATTTGTCAATTTAATGATCACAATGAAATTCAAAAAATTGTTATTAATATATCACTTAATAATTTATCAATTAAAAATTTTAGAATTTACTTGAATGATTAATCGTCACCAATAGTTGGTCTTAATAATTTATCAATTACAAATTTTATAATTTCACTTGAATGATTAGATCGTCACCAATCGTTAGTCAAAGTTCATTTTTATTGACCATAAAAAATCAAAATATTGCAACTTATTCGAAACATAAGGAGTATATATTTACTTATGGAGGCGGTATGTGTGCAGAAATATTAAAATAAAAGTATTTTGATATTGAGTGGTAAAATTAAGAACAATGTTAATTTCTAAACTTGTTTGGCAAATGAAAAAAAAAATGCAAAATACACTTTGAAAACCGAGACCTAAATGGTGTGTAGGAACACAATCACACATCAATTACTACAGTAGCTTTTAAGCTTTACACCATTCCCAAAGTTGTTTACACAAAAAAGAAGTGCAAATAGTAGAACCCAAAGTGTTTATGTAAATTAACGAATGAATAGGTGCCACGTGTAACTTCAATAATACACTTGCATTTATTTTGCATTTAGTTAAACAAGGGTGGGCCAATCTAGGGATGGCCAAACCGGACCGGAACCGGAAAACCGTGACCGGAAACCGGACCGGAAAAGCCTGGAACCGGAGCAAACCGGGGAGTAAACCGGAACCGGAGTAACCGGAACCGTGGTAAGCGGGGCCGGTTCAGGGTCACATATATGGCGAACCGGAACCGGACCGGAACCGGAACCGGATCGGCATTTCCATTAAAAAAAAATAAAAATCCCTTATTTTTCAATAAATTTTAACATGTTTATTCATTAGTGTATTATAAAATAAAAATCTCTCGTCTTTAATAAATTTTAACATGTTTATTCATTATTGTATGATAAAAAAAATAAAAAAAGGTAGCGTGGACTGAACCGGAACCGGACCGGAACCGTACCGGAACCGGATTGTGATGACCGGAACCGGAACCGGTGTAAGCGCGGGCCGGTTCAGGGTCACATATATGCCGAACCGGAACCGGCGGTTCCGAACCGGAACCGGGCCCGGAACCGGTTTTGGTCATCCCTAGGCCAATCACGGTTTTGGTTCGTGTAATCTTTGAACCTTAACTAGCCCGTGTTCGTCCGATTTACGGATCCGGTTAGTAACCTCTAGTTTCGGACAGTTCACGGTTTTGGTGATGTTGTTTTTTTTTCTTTTCTTTTTTCCCTTGACGGTTCTAGCGATTTTTCTGACGGTTTGGTTTGGTCCATCCCGTTCGAACCGCCGGTTCAACGGTTTTTGGAGCCTTGAACCTTACCGGCCCTTATCATTTACGGTTACGGTTACAACAATTACAGTTTTAACACAGTTCGTGATGGTTCCTGTTTCAAGCCGATTCGGCGGTTCCAGTCCAGTTTTGATTCGGGTTTGATCGTCCCTTGTTTAAACCTTTTAGTCATGATCATGATTTTTTATTTTTATTTTTTTTTGAAATATGATCATGAAATTTTGAGGAGCTTGATTAGAGTGGAATGGAATACTCATTCCGTTTAATAATAAAATATTTATTTGTTTTAATAGACAGGAGCTTAGAAGAGGAATGGAATGCTCATTCCGTTTAATAATAAAATATTTATTTGTTTTAATAGACAAGAGCTTAGAAAATTTTCAGAACAGTATTTCTTCCGTTCCACTTGAAATAAGATTTTTAGTCCACTTACTTATATTTTGACTAATAATTTAAATAAAAATAATTATTTAAAAAAATTGTTAATGAATTTATTATTAGTTGTGATACAACTTTTAAATTTTTATTAGTATCTTTATTATTTTTCAAATTATTGGTCAAAGTATAATTAATTTGAAAAATCCTATTTCGAGTTGGACGGATGGAGTAGATATTATGGAAAGGAGGAGAGAAAATGAAGTAGGGAATATCAAGTTGATAGTTGTTATGAGTATAGAATGTGAGTCTCACTGATAAAGATCTCTGAGTATTATATATGTTTCGAACTGGAGTATTATATACTTTTCTTTTTTAAAAAAGGTACTTTTGAAAGAAACACTCAAAATAGAAAAATTGCTACTTTATTATCAAATGGAAGGAGTCTACATTTTTTACCACTTTACTTATTTAAAAGGGCAAATTACATTTTAGGTCATGTCCTACACATTACATGACCTCCGGCTTGCCTTTGAGGCCCGTTCAGCCATGACAGATGACCAGCGTGCTTCTACTTATATCTTGTTCCTCTTGGGTTGCACGTTGTTCGTGGACAAGAGTCAGGATAAGATGCCTGCAGCCTATCTTTTACTGTGCATGGATCTTCCGAGAGTGGGGTGTCTCGCGCTGGGGATCAGCTGCTTTGGCGTACTTGTACCGCGAGTTGGGGAAGACGTCCAGATCCGGATGCGCTCAGATGGGTGGTTGTTCGACTCTGCTAGAGGTAAAATATTTAATATTTCTTTAATACTCCCTCAGACCCAACATTTAATTTAATTGCTAGTTGAACTTTTATAGGGGTGATTGAGTCTTTTTTACAAGTAATAATTACATTTGTTAATATGTGTGCAAACCTCTAAAACAACATATATTTTGGGACGGAGGGAGTATTTTATTTTTGTAACATTATTTACTAATTTATTTACATACATTTCAGGGCTTGATATACGAGTACTTCCCGGACTTCCGGCGACTTTTGAACCCGCGATGGCAGGAGGGGCAGCCGAGAGCCCTTAAATGGTCACGTAGTGATAGAGCTGGAAAGGATATGGAGCATCTACTGATGTATCGCCGCACCCTAGACACGATGCCTGTTGAGAGGGTAAGTTTTTATATTTAAATTGTTATAAATTGTTATACTCCCTCCGTCCCAGTGAAAGTGGCACTAGTGCCACTTTCACTGGGAGGGAGGGAGTATTCTCTTGATGTTGCCTAACAAAGTGAGTTATAGGTTTGTTGGACTCCTTATGGTACCGGAGTAGATGCGCTTCTGCCGGTATCATACTTCAGAGGGATTATACGCTTCTTAGACATCACTGAAGCGTATATGCCTGACCGGGTTACCAGGCAGTTCGTGATCCAGCAGAGGATCCCCAGAGTGACGCCATTGCCTTTATTGACGTGCACTTTGATGGCTGGTCAGAAGGGGTACAAGAAGGCATATGGTGATCGTGATGATATTTGGGTAGTGTGGATGGAGTACACCATGGATGTTTACGATCCACTTCGTCGTTTGGGGCCATTAGTGACTACATCTTCTCCTGTGACTCCAGACTATATGGAATGGTTTCGGGTTAGGAGTTATGTTCGGATTAGTAATCCGATACATGAGCCCCCAGTTGACATTCCACCTCAGCCTCGGCTTGCAGAGGCACTACCCGACATCAGAGATATGCTACATCCCTTGCTCACGGATGACAGGATACCTGAGGACGTCATAGCTACTATTACACGGGTGCACGAGATGTTAGGAGATCACCTTTAGGTATTATTATTTCCATTTCCATTTTTCTCTTGTCCCAGAAAGTTAGTACCATTTTTATGTTCCTTTATATTCTCCCTCCGTCCCAAAATGATAGTCTCATTTCCATTTTTCTTTTGAAAAGTCAAACGAGACTATCATTTTGGGACGGAGGGAGTTTATTAAATGATAGTCCCATTTTCAGTTTCTTATACATCAAACTCAGGCCTTTCCTTTAATGTGACAGATTGGTAGAAAGACAGGAGAAGCCGTGGTGGGGTCCCTTTCGTGTACGTTTTGCTCGTTGGTTTGATTGGCATTCTTTTGGGATTACTTAATGATGTATTGAGCTACTTAACGATGTATTGAAATTCTGTGTATGAATGAATGTTCAAATTTTGTTAACTACTTAATGATGTATTGATTGGCATTCTTTTGGGATACATTGAAATTCTGGGTTAGGTTTATGTAAGTGATTATGGATTACTTAATGAATGAATGATGTATGGATTACTTAATGATTCTGTTGTTTTTTACCCAGTAAACAGAGAATTTTGTGTGACAATACACGAGCTGTAGTTTCTATGCTCGTGTACGAAACAACTTATACCAGTACACAAGGCATTTCGTGTGGCAATACACGAGCTGTAGTTTCTATGCTCGTGTACGAAACAACTTATACCAGTACACAGAGGATTTCGTGTGGAAATACACGAGTTGCATAGCGTTCTCGTATGAAAATACACGAGGTAGCTGAGTAATGTCGTGAGGAAATACACGAGTTGAAGCGTATCAGCTCGTGTACGAGACCAATTAAACCAGCAAACAGAGGATTTCGTGTGGAAATACACGAGTTGTTGCACTGCATCTCGTGTACGAAACAACTTATTAAAACAAGAAATTTGATTATAAATAAATGTGATAGGTTATATGATATTGTATGATGTTGGTTCATTCATATATGTAATCATGTTTGTTTGTCCAACTTATTATAACAAGAAATATATAATCTTGATTAAGAAATATGATGATTAGAAATATATAATCTTGATTAAGTGGTATTCCTCTCATGTACAACTTATCTCGTTATATAACATGTTTAATTATGTAATCATGTTTGTGTTGGGTTTCGGAGTAACATGCGCAGCGGAATTAAGCATTTAAAATTTAATAAAACCCAAAGCCCATAGATCCATTCATATGATTAAGTCAAATACAATATGATGAATACTAGAATACTAACCCTTGATGCCTTTGATTTTGCAACCTTGAATTCTATGGAGGCTTGAAACCTTGATCACGAAAATAGCACGAATCACGAACTTTGAAGATGATAAGTTTCACCCTCTAGCGGTATCCACACCACGAACGAATATCAAGAACACTTGATCTTGGTTGCTAGACCAAATCATGAAACACGCTTTCATGATGTATAGAACTTATATGAAATTATTGTGTGTGTGATATTCTTGTTCTTCAATCTAGGGATTTCTTAGAACAAGAAAACCATCCTCTCAAACCCTTGGAGGCACTAAATAATGATACAATATCAATTAGGTTAATACCTAATAAAGAGAGGTGTATTTAAACTCAAAAGTCCTAAACCCTTTAGGAAATTTAGTCCAAATCCTGTCAAAAATCGAATTAGGAAAAACCAGGCCCGAAATTCACTATGCCCGATCGGGTATAGGAAGTAGCCCGGTCGGGTCAAGGAAGTTGCCCGGTCGGGTCCTTTGCCTGCTGGAACCAATTTCCTGTTTTTCTTAAATTCGATTTTTCGCTCTTTTACGCAATTCTAATTTTAGCCCTTTTGTAAATTCGTTCTTTTGTATGTGACCCTCTAGGATTACACTAAGTTGCCAATGGGTTCAAACATGAACCCATAAGATATGATTAGGTTCTAGCAAACCGTCATACCTACCCAAATAGTGTAACTAGATACAAGTTTGCATTCCTTTTATAACATGTCACAATCCTTTTGTCCACGATGTCATTGAACACAAGTCATGCTTAACAAGTCAACTTGCATTGTTCAACACTTTCTCGATCCCGAATATGTTGATAATCCAAATGACATCGATCTAATCAATTCACTTGAGTTTGGCCAAACATTTCATCAACATCATTCCTACGAGGGGACCAAGCTTGACATCTCTCCGAAGAGGGACAAATCCATTTAGGTTATTATTCTTCCCTACGTGAATCCGATTATGCCAATCATACCCTTTATAACTACCTGGTTAAAGGTAGCGTTTGAATATGTCAAACATAATCTTCATCAAGTAGAAGACTATAATAACTTCATGTCTAAGGATTCAAATGACATAACTAATATGAGATTTATATATGACATTGACCATGAAATAAATCTCATACCGTGGGTCATGTCCAGTACCTTGTTCCAAACAAGTATCCATAAATCTAACATGATCATCCTATGATCATTTAGCCTTTATGCTAATGCTTAACAAGCTCTAGGGATGGAGATTATTATAAGCAAACATGAGCAACAATAATAATCTTAACATCTCTTTATCATCATGAATAAAATGATAACTTATACAACGTTTAACAAACGTGCCTAGGGCACCAACACCAACAATCTTCCACTTGACCTAGGCCCAATCTCTAGGTATCCAATACCCATGGACCTAACATGACCATCATGTTTAGCTTGTGGAAGTCCCTTCGTTAGCGTGTCCGCAACGTTATCATTAGTTGGTACTTTGCATATATTTACGTCTCCCTTATCAACGATTTCTCGAATGATAAGAAAACGCCTAAGTATATGTTTGGATTTAGGATGTGCCCTTGGTTCCTTTGCTTGATCAATAGCACCATTATTATCAATAAAGGTCTATTAGTTTAGCAACTCTAGGAACCACCTCAAGTTCACCAATGAACTTCTTAATCCAAACGTTTTCCTTTGCAGCAGCAGCAGCAGCAATATACTTAGCTTCAATTTGTAGAATTAACTGTACTCTGCTTGGAACTATTCCAACTTACAGTTATTTAACACAAAACTCGATTGCGATTTTCTATCATCTTTGTCGGTTTGGAAGCATGCATCTGTGTACCCATTTACAACGAGATCATATTTCATTCCTCCATAGATAAAAAACGAATATTTTAGTTCTTCTCAAGTACTTTAAGAATTGTTTTTGTAGCCATCCAGTGATTTTCACCGGGGTCGGATTGACATCTTCTCGTCATGCTCCAAGCATAAGATACATCCGGCCTAGTACCTATCACGGCATACACGATGGATCCATTTGCCGAAGCATATGGCATCTCACTCATTTTCTCGTGCTCATCATTTGTCTTAGGACATTGAGTCTTGCTTAGAGAAACTCCATGCAACACTAACAACTGTCCTCTCTTAGAATTTTTCTTGCGGAATCTTCTAATGACCTTGTCAATGTATGTACTTTGGCTTAACTAATTAGCTTCCTTGATGCCAAGGACATATGCGGTTTCACCCATATCTTTCATTGCGAAGCACTTTCTAAACAAAGTCTTTTCAGGCTGACGTGTAGGAATGTCGTTTCCAATGAGAAATATGTCATCCACATATAAAATAAGGAATATCACTATGCTCCCACTAATCTTCTTGTGTATACAAGGTTCATCTTCGTTCTTGATAAAACAAAACTCTTTGATTCATCAAAATGGAGATTCCCACTCCTAAAAGCTTGCTTCAATCCATCCAATGGATTTCCACAACTTACATACTTTATTAGAATTTTTATTTGACTATCAAAACTTTTAGGTTGTATCCAATACATCCTAAAGTGAGTTCCCGTTAAGGAACGCTGTTTTGACATCCTTTTGTCAAATTTCATATTCCAAATATAAAGATATGACTATGAGAATTCTAGTAAGTTCCTTGCTACCCATGTAAGTTTTCTCCAAGAAAAATCATTCCTCTCCTTTGGGTTTTACACCTTAGGTTAGAATGATCAAGTTCCAAACTTGATTATTATACATGGATTGCCTTTTAGATTTTATGACTCCAAGTCATTAATCTAAGTGTGGAGCGGACATTGCATCTTTGATAGGTGGTAAATACTTCATTCTCAATGAACTTTACCTTAATACTTTCTATTTTGAAATATCCAATATTTCTTGTTATAGATTGTACCATATCATGTATGCAAGTACTTGTATATTATGAACGGTTTTTCACAAAACATTGTGAAAGTTTGTTCAACTTCTATCTTATGTTAAATAATATTTTCTAGGTCTCAGACCATCCGAGATATATTTTACTCCCACTGGTTGTTTTAGAGATAAACCATTTATCTAGAAAAGTACCATCATAAGCAACAAACCATTTGTTTCTTACGAGTAAAATAATATCCTCAAGTTTCCTTAGGATATCCCATGAAAATATATTTATAAGATTTAATTGTGAGTGTGTCCCAGACAACTCCTTTCCAAAAAAGTCTCACCGTCTTAAATCTTTACGAAAGACAAACAGAGTTTTCTTTCACCTTTTAACCTCTTTTGATGGAACTCAAATTAGTGTAATTATAGCGGTTTCAAATACATAACCCAAAAAACAAATAATGGAAGATCATTCTGACATTATCATCTAATGAACCATATCCAATAAGGTTCTATACCTCCACGCAGACACATCATTCCAAACGGTGTTCTTGGTGGAGTTAATTGTGAAACTATTTCACAACCTTAACGATGACTGTCAAATTCTTGGTTCAATTATTCATCATCATGATCCAATCAGAGTCTTTGAATAGTTTTACCAAGTTCAATCAAAATTCTCTTTTAGCATTTCTACGTAATGCACCATATACATTGACATGTATTAGGTCAAGTAAGATATTAGCCTTTCACTATTCATAGTAAAAGATGTCTTGGTCCAAGTAAATAAGATTTGCATAAATCATATGATTCCAAATCATATGACTTAAAACTCCGTCCCATGGAATTTTAGATATGCATTTCTTATTTATTTGATCAAAACAATAATGCATAAAGAATTTCAATTATTTATGTTATAGCCTTTATTACTTTGTTCTTCAAGATTTAGGATATAAAATTTATTTATATGATAACACAATGAAATAAATCATAATAAATAAAGCACTTTTTTCTTATTCCAAATAAGAAATAAATATCCTTCATTATCTTAAATATCTTTCATTATCTTATAACAAAATAATATTTTCTACTTCATAGTAAAGTCACTTTACAAGTGTTCTACGAACAATATTGCAACCATTGCATCATTACCATATATAGATCAAACTTTCCTATAAGTAGTCTTTCAATTTACTAATCATTGCACATTTTTACAAATGTGGGACCCATATCCGGTATCCAATACCCAATAATTAAAGTTAGAAAGATTAATTTATAACATAAGTATCCCGAGTGGTAGTCCTACTACCATTCCGTTTGTTGATCGTCCAAAATCTTGACTACAATTCTAAATGGTCAATCCAATTGCCATTTTACCAAATTGCGTCAATTAGAGTTATTATTTTAACCATAATTATTTCCTTTAGGTTTGACAATGCTTGTCTTACCTTTCTTTTGGCACTTGGCCCTTTTCCATCATGAACCATGAGCACTGGAGAATCCATTCTTCACAATCTTCATCTCCACAGTTTTAGCATGTTAATGCAACTCGGAGAGATTCTTTATTCATTCCATGCATGTTATAGTTCATCACAAAGTGATTATAACTTTTGGACAATGAATCAAGAATGAGATCCGTTGCTTGCTCCAATCCAATTGGACAACCAAGTTTCTCAAGATGCTCTACGTAGCCTTTATCTTAAGCATGTGAGGTTCCACTTATTGCCCTTTACTCCTTTTGCAAGAAGTTAATGCAATAATGGTTTTATACCTCTCTTGCCTAGATTGCTCTTTGAAACATGTAACTCAACTCCACGCCTATCTAATAGGCTTCCACAAGTTCCAAACTTTATTGGAGCTTTGAGTTCATAGTTACGAGCGTGAGACAACTCACATCCTTAGAAACATACTCATGATTCTTGTGATTGTCTATTCCGGCTTTGGGTTCTTTAGGAATAGGCCCATCAAGAATGTACAACCCATCTTCTTGTCTTAGAACGATTCTTAGGCTCAGGATCCAATCCATGAAGTTTGTACCATTCTCTTGAAGCTTTAACCTTAACAAGGATTAATCGCAACAATTTTAGTTGTCATTATCTACAACTCATGCAAAATTTCTAAAATTTTACAAGTACCAATCTCATTAAAGAGATAAATAATGTATTTTCCAAAAATACTCCCACTAAATTATATAACCTTCTTATACATCCAATGTATAATATAATTTAAATGGGCTAACATCCAACTTTAATTTAATTTCAAGTACGCTTTGGCGCACCGCTCAAAATTTAATTAATTAGGTAGACATCCCAGTCAATCATATCCCACATGACTCTTAGATCTTTTTCTGAGATTATTTTAAATTGGGCTAAGATCCAACTTTAATTTAACCTTGAGTCCGCTTTGGCGGACCGCTCAAAATCAAATTAATTAGGTAGACAATTTCTTGTCAATCATATCCAATATGATTCTTAGCGATCCAATTTCAAAAGCATGTTTAATCTCATCTTTGCCTAGGCCCAAAACTGTTTTGACGCCTAATTAAGTCCAACCATTTTAAACGCATAAAAAACTCTTATTCACTCATCTTGCTCATACAAGAATAAAATCAATGCATCTCACTTTGGCGAGCCCACATGAAAATACCCATGTACTTACAAGTGTTTTAATCATGGCAGGGCAAAAAGGACTTAAAACTTTCTTTGAAGGTTCATCACCATATAACATACAACATATTTATTAGCACACAAGATAAACATGTTACGCATCAAGTTTAGCACTAAATTAATAATTATTAATTTAAGCACAATATTTATGTGTCATTAGTTTCTCTATAATTATGAGGATGAGACTATTTGAACTTTGGTTATCATCTCCAAATCAAGACAACAAGAAATGCGGTCGAACTAAGCCTTTGGCAACCACAATCCCGCACTAATTCAAGAAACCAAGAAAGTAGTCTATGTGGCCGAAACTAAGCAATAGATGGTCTCGATAAACGTAGGCCAATTGCATCCACAATTCCACATGGATCTCCAATCTTTGAATCGAGAACTTTGTTTCTCAATTTAGCAATTATGAACTCTTCATAATTCTAACTTCGTTTTATCTTTGAAACTTTGATTGGGATTAAGTTTGGAAAACACAATCTCGATGAACGTAGATTAGCCATCCAAAAATTGAGCCAATCTTAGAATCACAAGACTAAAACAAATAGGAAAATTAAACCCCGAGATCCGCACCCAAACCAACTGCCCGAGCCCCAACCAGACCAGAAGGTCCGGCCGGTCTCTACACTGGTCCGGTCGGACCCCGCTTGAAAAACCCAGAATTTTTCCAGTTCGAACCCAGAATCAATCGCCTGACCCCGCTCCAGACCCGAAGGTCCGGCCGGGTCCTTGCTATGGTCCGGTCGGACCCATGCCGAAAAACTCAGAATTTTTAAATTTCCAAAATTTTGCTCAAAATTGTTTTTCCCGATTCAATTAGGATTTGGTGTTCTTGATGATCCAATCATCATGAACATCAGAACCTTGAATGAACAATTCATGAATCCTTAGATTATCAAAACTTTGATCCAATCAAAATTTGATAACCCAAACAATTTTAAATCCACCATAATTTTTATTGCGATTGAATAGTGCGATTAAATTTTTTGAAACAATAAACCACATAAAATCATATAACACATAAACATCATAATCCCAATATTCAAATCATGCTAGGCACATAAACAAGCAATTTATATACACACAACATGATCTAGTATTGAAATAATCAACATGAACGGGGCATTGATACCACTGTTGGGTTTCGGAGTAACATGCACAGCGGAATTAAGCATTTAAAATTTAATGAAACCCAAAGCCCATATATCCATTCATATGATTAAGTCAAATACAATATGATGAATACTAGAATACTAACCTTGATGCCTTTGATTTTGCAACCTTGAATTCGATGGAGGCTTGAAACCTTGATCACGAACATAGCAAGAATCACGAATTTTGAAGATGATAAGTTTCACCCTCTAGCGGTATCCACACCACGAACGAATATCAAGAACACTTGATCTTGGTTGCTAGACCAAATCATGAAACACGCTTTCATGATGTATAGAACTTATATGAATTATTGTGTGTGTGATTTCTTGTTTTCAATCTAGGGATTTCTTAGAACAAGAAAACCATCCTCTCAAACCCTTGGAGGCACTAAATAATGATACAATATCCATTAGGTTAATACCTAATAAAGAGAGGTGTATTTAAACTCAAAGTCCTAAACCCTTTAGGAAATTTAGTCCAAATCCGTCAAAAATCGAATTAGGAAAACCAGGCCAGAAATTCACTATGCCCGATCGGGTATAGGAAGTAGCTCGGTCGGGTCAAGGAAGTTGCCCGGTCGGGTCCTTTGCCTGCTTTCTTAAATTCGATTTTCGCTCTTTACGCAATTCCAATTTTAGCCCTTTTGTAAATTCGTTCTTTTGTGTGTGACCCTCTAGGATTACACTAAGTTGGCAATGGGTTCAAACATGAAACCATAAGATATGATTAGGTTCTAGCAAACCGTCATACCTACCCAAATAGTGTTAACTAGATACAAGTTCTCATTCCTTTTAGAACATGTCACATCCTTTTTGTCCACGATGTCATTGGACACAAGTCATGGTCAACAAGTCAACTTGCATTGTTCAACACTTTCTCGATCCCGAATATGTTGATAATCCAAATGACATCGATCCATCAATCACTTGAGTTTGGCCAAACATTTCATCAACATCATTCCTACGAGGGGCCAAGCTTGACATCTCTCCGAAGAGGGACAAATCCATTTAGCTTATTATTCTTCCCTACGTGAATCAATTATGCCAATCATACCCTTTATAACTACCTGGTTAAAGGTAGCGTTTGAATATATCAAACATAATCTTCATCAAGTGGAAGACTATAATAACTTCATGTCTAAGGATTCAAATGACATAACTAATATGAGATTTATATATGACATTGACCATGACATAAATCTCATACCGCGGGTCATGTCCAGTACCTTGTTTCCAAACAAGTACCCATAAATATAACATGATCATCCCATGATCATTGCTTTATGCTAATGCTTAACAAGCTCTAGGTATGGAGATTATTATAAGCAACATGAGCAACAATAATAATCTTAACATCTCTTTATCATCATGAATAAAATGAAACTTATACAACGTTTAACAAACGTGCCTAGGGCACCAACACCAACAGTTTGTTTGTCCAACTTATTATCACAATAAATATATAATATTGATTAAGAAATATGATGATTAGAAATATATAATATTGATTAAGTGGTATTCCTCTCATGTACAACTTATCTCATTAATAACATGTTTAATTACCTCGTTATATATAATCTTGATTAAATATATAATCTTGATTAAGAATATGATGATTAGAAATATATAATCTTGATTAAGTGGTATTCCTCTCATGTACAACTTATCTCGTTATATAACATGTTCAATTACTTGATTATGATCCAATATGACGTTTGTTAGTTGTCATGCTAAAATACAAAATTGCTCAAATTAACACCACAATTCAATAATTTAACATAGTATATGCATATCATTAACATCGTGTGGCAATCATCGAAGAACACCTTTATCCGGTATCTCATATGAAAATACACGAGGTAGCTGAGTAATGTTGTGATGAAATACACAAGTTGAAGCGTATCAGCCCGTGTACGAGACCAATTAAACCAGCAATGTAACGACCCAAAAATCAGTTTTATTTATTTTACAATTATTTTATATTTTGAGAATTTTAATTTAAAATTATGTGTGCATTTTATTTGTTGCATCATATTATATGAATTGCACATTTTATATGGTTATTTGTGTTAGTTAAAATGATAGTAGTAAAGTTTATTTGAGAAAGTTAAGAGTGTTAGTGGGAACTTATGGGGTATTTGTGGAATTTGGTGGTTAAAGGGCTTAAATGAATTTAGTAACTAAGGTGGGCTTTAGGGGAAAATGGGAATAACAATTTTACATAACCTCCCTCACACCCCCCCCCTTCTCTGCGCATACCCTCCCTTCATCATTTACTTTCCCAAATTTTTCCTTGAACTCCATTGTTGAAGAAGAAAGCTTAGGTAAGATTTTGTTTTGTTAATTTTCCCTATTTTAATCTATTACTCCATTTTCAAATCTAATTATATATAAATGTTCAGGGTATTGAGTAGGCCACATCTACCGAACAATATAATTTTCTTGACTCATTTCCGAAAAATAGGTAAGTTACTAATCCCCCCTTTAAATGTTAAATTGGTCATAAACATGTTTTATATGCTTTATATGTTATAAAATAATGTTTTGGGTATACTTTTATATACTTGTAATTTTGGGACAGAGGGAGTAGTAAAACTGGTTATAGACTTGTTATTTGTGGGAATGGGTATAGTAGTTTTGATTTGGGGAGTATGAGAGGATGCAACATTATATATGCTTTATATATTATACTCCTACTCGTGGGACGGTAAATAATATCTTTAGTTAAATGTTAAATAAATGTATTATAAAATTATACTATTACTTATGGGACGGGGAAAGAAGTGAAAGTATAGTAATGTTGTTGTACCTAATAAAATGGGTATAAACATGTTATATATATGCCTAGTAGGTTGTGAAATAATGTTTTGGTATGTTTTTATTTATAATTGTAAATTTGGGACAAAGGGAGTAGGAAAGAACTTGTTACATAAGCTTATTATGGTTGAAATTGCTATAGGAGTTGGTGTTAATATTGTTCTTAGGCTGAGTTTAGCCTTTGTGTAAGTTGTAGATGTTAAGAGTTGCAAGTATTAGTGAAATTTGGGTTGTGAAATATAAGGAGTGAACTTTGGTAAGTTTTGGTCTGCCAGGTGATGTGGGCGGCCGCCGCCCAAAAGTGGGCGTGCGGCCGCACATCTATCTGAAGGTTTTTCTTCTTGAGACAGAGCAATTTGGGCGGCCGCACAGCCCAGTTTGGGCGACCGCCCAGTTGTCTGAAAAATTTTGGAGTTTTCAAATCCAAGGGATTTAGAGGTCAATCTTGGTCTAGTTTTTGGGTAGTGTCCTAAAGTACTTAGATGGTTGATGTGGATCACTAAAGTGGTAGAATTGGTTCCTTTGTGAACCCAAGTGTTGTGGAATGTTAGTAATGGATTAAGTGAGCATTGTTGAACATTTTGTAATGTGTTGAATGGTTCATTATGGTAGAGTTGGTCTTTTGTGATCAAGTTTGAATTAATGTGATTGTTTGGATGGATTGTGTGATGACTTAATGTCAATATGGTGCATACTATTATGAAACGTGTTTACTTCTCTATGATGAGCTTGTGTGGTTCCCTACTTTGGAATCATACCCCGTTTGTTGTTTAAGCAAGTTTTCTTTGCTTCGGTTGTGTCTAAAGTCCAGCTGGTACTTTTGTGTGTGTTGGGCAGTGATAGGGATTATAATGGTCTCCGAGCCAAGTACATTATAAGGCTCCTATCATTGGTTTCCCATTTTTAAACCCCTTCCTTGGGCCAAAGGTTGGGCACTTTGGGTTATGACTTTGTGTCATTTTCCCCCCGTTGTTGTTGTTGTTGTTTGGTTCCGGAACCCGTCTCAGCTCTTCGATGCTGCTCAGTTGATGCCTCTCAGATGGCTATTGTTTGGTTTGAGAACCTTGGCTCAGTATCCACGTATGAGTGTTTTATTTCCGTTTTATGTGTTGCATGATGAGTTGGTCGTTATTTCCAACCGGTATGGGACGGTTGGCGATAGGGAGCCTCTCATGTTATGTGCTATGTGTTATACGCTTATTTGTTAATATTGTTTCTTCATGATCTTCATATCAGCATGTAATGTAGTTGCATTTTAGTAACTTACTGAGATTTATTCTCACCCCTTATTTGTTTACCGTTTTAGATAAGAAGGAGTCCAGGGAATAGGTCACAGCACAGGGAGGACGTTGGTAAAGAGATCTTTGGTAAGACTTTTGGGAAGTGATATGTATAAAGGATACATTATGTAAATGTAATACCTTTAGGATAGTGTACCCGTGACTCAGTTATTTGTATCATCTCTTTTAGTAGGTGTTCGTGTTTGTAAATTTTATAAGTAAAGTTTGTTATAGCCAAGTGGCTAAGTACTCATTTGAGAAAGTTTGTTTTGTGACTTAAAGTCATGTTTTGGTAACGTGTTGGTTGTGTGAACCTTTTTATGAAAATATATTTCGAAAAAATTTCTTAGAGTTGCTTTACGACGTCTTCCTCGCGTGTCCCGGGCGTGGGGCCAAGTAGGACCACGGGTCGGGGCGCGACAGTTGGTATCCGAGCTAGGTTGTAGATGGTCTAGAATGACTAAATGACCTAGGAGGGTAGTTGTGTATAGGGTAAGTAACGTTGAGTGTTTTATGCAGGTACTTATTGAAAATTGTTGGCACCGAAGGGAATCAGTCAGGGCCTTCAGGGTCGGGTAACGCTAGAGAAGAGGTTCGAGCACTGTTCCAAGGTATGTTTGAAGCTGTCATGAAAATCATTGACGATATAGAGGAGCATAAAACTAAGATTGAAACCTCAGATGTGACAAACGAGGAGAACAAGTAAAACCGCAACCCCAGCGTGGAGATAGTAGAGAATATCAAGGAAAACCTTCGCAAGCTAGGGCATCTTTTCAAGGGCCGCATAATAGAGGAACTCGAAGTAAACGAGTATGTAACTACTGTCAAAGGATGGGACATTTAGAAGAAAAATGTTGGAAGAAGCAAGGCAAATGTTTGAGTTGTGGTCAGTTGGGTCACTTTCAGAAGAGTTGCTTTAGATTTAAGAATCAGTTATCGGGAAGTGCAGCTGGGTCATCTCGGGGCCAAAAGAGGGATGCTTCAGGAAAGGTTAAGGTGCAAGATCGTGTTTCTTCCATCAATCAACAACAGATTTCAGATTCTTCTAATGTGACTGGAGGTATAATTTCTATGTCTAGTTTGAGAGCACACACACTTATAGACCCTGGCTCTTCGCATACTTGTGTGTTTGTGCATTGTGCTTCTTGATTGCATGTGTCTTCTGAGTCTTTACCTTATGTGTTAGATGTGTCTTCCTAAGGGGGAGTGTTAGACGACTGATAAAGTGTCGTATACTTGTGATGTGCGTATTCATGGGCATGTTTTATTTGCCGGTTTAGTGATGTTTCATCACAAGATTTTGATGTTATGGTGGTGGAATTTTATATGCTAGTGTGTTTTAGTTAAGCATGGTATATATATGTGTTTAGCTTTCATGCTATTTATGCATTAAGAAATTTGTAAATTGTTGTTGCAAGCTTGTGCCTGGTAGTTGGTTTATGGAGTTAGTAGTGAAAAATTTGCATTTAAATTGAAAGATATCTTTTCCTTGTGAGATTTTAAATTTATTTCCCTTGAGTGATACTTTTTCTTGAGGAGAACCTTGGGTGATCTTGAGTGGTTGGGTGCTATGTTTGAGCAACATCAGAGATCAGTAATGGTTTAGTGGTTGATCTGAAGTGATTATCATTTGTTGAGAATTTTAGTTGAGTATATTTCAAAGATGGCTTTTATATCGGGTATGGACATCATGAATGGTGGTTGTATAGTTTGAATTCTCACCTGCTTCAGTAGTATTGTTGGATACGTTGAATTGTATAAGTAATCCTAGTCTGAGTTCTTTGAGAGCGGTAGCAGTTTGTAAAATCAGGGCAGAATGTCTTCATGTTAGAGGATATATTATTTTGAGGAAAGTTTCAACTCAGGCATAGGGTTGAGGATTTATTGATGGATTTCTAAGGTAGCTATACTGTTAACTGCATAGCACAGAAAGATGCACTATCTCGATGGATTGGTAAGAGTGAACGAGTTTAATTGTTGCGAGTGTTAATTGATGAATCGAGAGTTGATGACAACTTCAGTATTGATATTGCTTAATGGATTTAACTAGTACTACAGTTATCTAGAGGATATGATTAGTGTTACTAATTTCTAGTGGATATGTCAAGCTTACCCTTATAGTGGATTTGATAAATTCATTATTCATAGAGATGCCTTAAAGAGTGATTGAGATGTTCATTGCTTCAGGAAGGTACGGTAACAATGTGTGCTTTGAGAAGATTGATTCCTTATCAACAAAATTATCCTACCCATAAATTGAGATTTATTGCGATTATACATCCATTGCATTAGTGAATGACTTTGATGGAGTTAGATTTGAAGTGTTTACCATATTATATCATCGGGAAAGGTATTGTGTTAGAGGATTCATTGACTTATAGTTCATGGGTGATAAAACTAAATGGGGGAATGTTAGAGGAATTAACACTTTGGAGTCTTCGTGAGTTGAGACATGGTGTGACTTTGTGATTGCGAAAGCTTTAAATTTCTACTCTATTGAATAATATCAACTATCGAAAATTACTCGTGGAATGAATAATGACAGACAATAAGATTTTGTTCGTGGCTAGTGATGGAATTTTAACTTCTATAGCAGAGTATGTAGTCAACACTTAGTGGAATTAAAGATGTATAACGGAGTTCAACTATAGATACTTGAAGGGATACACAAGACCAATTTAATTATGAATCCAAGTAGAAGTAGAGTATTGAGATAAATTCGAGGAGTTACCTTTAATTGTTTGGTGCGAGGAATTCTAAGCATTCAACTAAGTCCTTGAGTTATGAATAATCTGGGAGTAAATTATCATTTGTCAGTTATTTGTTCAGAAAATAGTTCGATTTCATGGGATGTCTACGAGCATGGTAATAGATATGGGTTCCTTATTTACATCTTGATTTTGGCAAGCATTTCAGAAGACTGGGGTTCGGAATTGAGACTTAGTATGACTTTCACCCTCAATCAGATGGTCAGTTAGAAATAACCATTCAGATTCTTGAGAACTTGTTTAGTTGATTCTAAGAATTCGAGGGATATACCTTTACTTCTCGTGGAATTGTTTAATATGTCAGTTCTTTTGAGATTTTGGAAAGAACTAGAGGTTGAGTTTATCGTCTGGTGTTACTTCCTTCTCTCGACGAGGTTGATAATGAGTTCCATGTGTTGATGCCACGCAATTGTGTTTATGATTCTTCTCCGATATGTCTAAAGTTTTAGAGGATATTGAACTCAGTGTGAAGCTTCGGGATTGGAATGAAAGTAAGTGTCTTGGTTGTTTGAGAATGGAGGTAAGCAAACTTAAAATTCGGGTCGAATTTTCTTTAAGGGGGAGTGATTGTAACGACCCAAAAAAATCAGTTTTATTTATTTTACAATTATTTTATATTTTGAGAATTTTAATTTAAAATTATGTGTGCATTTTATTTGTTGCATCATATTATATGAATTGCACATTTTATATGGTTATTTGTGTTAGTTAAAATGATAGTAGTAAAGTTTATTTGAGAAGTTAAGAGTGTTAGTGGGAACTTATGGGGGTATTTGTGGAATTTGGTGGTTAAAGGGCTTAAATGAATTTAGTAACTAAGGTGGGCTTTAGGGGAAAATGGGAATAACAATTTTACATAACCTCCCTCACCCCCCCCCCTTCTCTGCGCATACCCTCCCTTCATCATTTACTTTCCCAAATTTTTCCTTGAACTCCATTGTTGAAGAAGAAAGCTTAGGTAAGATTTTGTTTTGTTAATTTTCCCTATTTTAATCTATTACTCCATTTTCAAATCTAATTATATATAAATGTTCAGGGTATTGAGTAGGCCACATCTACCGAACAATATAATTTTCTTGACTCATTTCCGAAAAATAGGTAAGTTACTAATCCCCCCTTTAAATGTTAAATTGGTCATAAACATGTTTATATGCTTTATATGTTATAAAATAATGTTTTGGGTATACTTTTATATACTTGTAATTTTGGGACAGAGGGAGTAGTAAAACTGGTTATAGACTTGTTATTTGTGGGAAATGGGTATAGTAGTTTTGATTTGGGGGAGTATGAGAGGATGCAACATTATATATGCTTTATATATTATACTCCTACTCGTGGGACGGTAAAATAATATCTTTAGTTAAATGTTAAATAAATGTATTATAAAATTATACTGTTACTTATGGGACGGGGAAAGAAGTGAAAGTATAGTAATGTTGTTGTACCTAATAAAATGGGTATAAACATGTTATATATATGCCTAGTAGGTTGTGAAATAATGTTTTGGTATGTTTTATTTATAATTGTAAATTTGGGACAAAGGGAGTAGGAAATAACTTGTTACATAAGCTTATTATGGTTGAAATTGCTATAGGAGTTGGTGTTAATATTGTTCTTAGGCTGAGTTTAGCCTTTGTGTAAGTTGTAGATGTTAAGAGTTGCAAGTATTAGTGAAATTTGGGTTGTGAAATATAAGGAGTGAACTTTGGTAAGTTTTGGTCTGCCAGGTGATGTGGGCGGCCGCCCAAAAGTGGGCGTGCGGCCGCACATCTATCTGAAGGTTTTTCTTCTTGAGACAGAGCAATTTGGGCGGCCGCACAGCCCAGTTTGGGCGACCGCCCAGTTGTCTGAAAAAGTTTGGAGTTTTCAAATCCAAGGGATTTAGAGGTCAATCTTGGTCTAGTTTTTGGGTAGTGTCCTAAAGTACTTAGATGGTTGATGTGGATCACTAAAGTGGTAGAATTGGTTCCTTTGTGAACCCAAGTGTTGTGGAATGTTAGTAATGGATTAAGTGAGCATTGTTGAACATTTTGTAATGTGTTGAATGGTTCATTATGGTAGAGTTGGTCTTTTGTGATCAAGTTTGAATTAATGTGATTGTTTGGATGGATTGTGTGATGACTTAATGTCAATATGGTGCATACTATTATGAAAACGTGTTTACTTCTCTATGATGAGCTTGTGTGGTTCCCTACTTTGGAATCATACCCCGTTTGTTGTTTAAGCAAGTTTTCTTTGCTTCGGTTGTGTCTAAAGTCCAGCTGGTACTTTTGTGTGTGTTGGGCAGTGATAGGGATTATAATGGTCTCCGAGCCAAGTACATTAT
Source organism: Campanula takesimana (assembly GCA_026119855.1). Lineage (NCBI taxonomy): Eukaryota > Viridiplantae > Streptophyta > Magnoliopsida > Asterales > Campanulaceae > Campanula > Campanula takesimana. The sequence continues at coordinate 386,753 of JAOWBW010000568.1, read as the reverse complement.
AAGGCTCCTATCATTGGTTTCCCATTTTTAAACCCCTTCCTTGGGCCAAAGGTTGGGCACTTTGGGTTATGACTTTGTGTCATTTTCCCCCCGTTGTTGTTGTTGTTGTTTGGTTCCGGAACCCGTCTCAGCTCTTCGATGCTGCTCAGTTGATGCCTCTCAGATGGCTATTGTTTGGTTTGAGAACCTTGGCTCAGTATCCACGTATGAGTGTTTATTTCCGTTTTATGTGTTGCATGATGAGTTGGTCGTTATTTCCAACCGGTATGGGACGGTTGGCGATAGGGAGCCTCTCATGTTATGTGCTATGTGTTATACGCTTATTTGTTAATATTGTTTCTTCATGATCTTCATATCAGCATGTAATGTAGTTGCATTTTAGTAACTTACTGAGATTTATTCTCACCCCTTATTTGTTTACCGTTTTAGATAAGAAGGAGTCCAGGGAATAGGTCACAGCACAGGGAGGACGTTGGTAAAGAGATCTTTGGTAAGACTTTTGGGAAGTGATATGTATAAAGGATACATTATGTAAATGTAATACCTTTAGGATAGTGTACCCGTGACTCAGTTATTTGTATCATCTCTTTTAGTAGGTGTTCGTGTTTGTAAATTTTATAAGTAAAGTTTGTTATAGCCAAGTGGCTAAGTACTCATTTGAGAAAGTTTGTTTTGTGACTTAAAGTCATGTTTTGGTAACGTGTTGGTTGTGTGAACCTTTTTATGAAAATATATTTCGAAAAAATTTCTTAGAGTTGCTTTACGACGTCTTCCTCGCGTGTCCCGGGCGTGGGGCCAAGTAGGACCACGGGTCGGGGCGCGACAGTTGGTATCCGAGCTAGGTTGTAGATGGTCTAGAATGACTAAATGACCTAGGAGGGTAGTTGTGTATAGGGTAAGTAACGTTGAGTGTTTTTATGCAGGTACTTATTGAAAATTGTTGGCACCGAAGGGAATCAGTCAGGGCCTTCAGGGTCGGGTAACGCTAGAGAAGAGGTTCGAGCACTGTTCCAAGGTATGTTTGAAGCTGTCATGAAAATCATTGACGATATAGAGGAGCATAAAACTAAGATTGAAACCTCAGATGTGACAAAACGAGGAGAACAAGTAAAACCGCAACCCAGCGTGGAGATAGTAGAGAATATCAAGGAAAACCTTCGCAAGCTAGGGCATCTTTTCAAGGGCCGCATAATAGAGGAACTCGAAGTAAACGAGTATGTAACTACTGTCAAAGGATGGGACATTTAGAAGAAAAATGTTGGAAGAAGCAAGGCAAATGTTTGAGTTGTGGTCAGTTGGGTCACTTTCAGAAGAGTTGCTTTAGATTTAAGAATCAGTTATCGGGAAGTGCAGCTGGGTCATCTCGGGGCCAAAAGAGGGATGCTTCAGGAAAGGTTAAGGTGCAAGATCGTGTTTCTTCCATCAATCAACAACAGATTTCAGATTCTTCTAATGTGACTGGAGGTATAATTTCTATGTCTAGTTTGAGAGCACACACACTTATAGACCCTGGCTCTTCGCATACTTGTGTGTTTGTGCATTGTGCTTCTTGATTGCATGTGTCTTCTGAGTCTTTACCTTATGTGTTAGATGTGTCTTCCTAAGGGGGAGTGTTAGACGACTGATAAAGTGTCGTATACTTGTGATGTGCGTATTCATGGGCATGTTTTATTTGCCGGTTTAGTGATGTTTTCATCACAAGATTTTGATGTTATGGTGGTGGAATTTTATATGCTAGTGTGTTTTAGTTAAGCATGGTATATATATGTGTTTAGCTTTCATGCTATTTATGCATTAAGAAATTTGTAAATTGTTGTTGCAAGCTTGTGCCTGGTAGTTGGTTTATGGAGTTAGTAGTGAAAAATTTGCATTTAAATTGAAAGATATCTTTTCCTTGTGAGATTTTAAATTTATTTCCCTTGAGTGATACTTTTTCTTGAGGAGAACCTTGGGTGATCTTGAGTGGTTGGGTGCTATGTTTGAGCAACATCAGAGATCAGTAATGGTTTAGTGGTTGATCTGAAGTGATTATCATTTGTTGAGAATTTTAGTTGAGTATATTTCAAAGATGGCTTTTATATCGGGTATGGACATCATGAATGGTGGTTGTATAGTTTGAATTCTCACCTGCTTCAGTAGTATTGTTGGATACGTTGAATTGTATAAGTAATCCTAGTCTGAGTTCTTTGAGAGCGGTAGCAGTTTGTAAAATCAGGGCAGAATGTCTTCATGTTAGAGGATATATTATTTTGAGGAAAGTTTCAACTCAGGCATAGGGTTGAGGATTTATTGATGGATTTCTAAGGTAGCTATACTGTTAACTGCATAGCACAGAAAGATGCACTATCTCGATGGATTGGTAAGAGTGAACGAGTTTAATTGTTGCGAGTGTTAATTGATGAATCGAGAGTTGATGACAACTTCAGTATTGATATTGCTTAATGGATTTAACTAGTACTACAGTTATCTAGAGGATATGATTAGTGTTACTAATTTCTAGTGGATATGTCAAGCTTACCCTTATAGTGGATTTGATAAATTCATTATTCATAGAGATGCCTTAAAGAGTGATTGAGATGTTCATTGCTTCAGGAAGGTACGGTAACAATGTGTGCTTTGAGAAGATTGATTCCTTATCAACAAAATTATCCTACCCATAAATTGAGATTTATTGCGATTATACATCCATTGCATTAGTGAATGACTTTGATGGAGTTAGATTTGAAGTGTTTACCATATTATATCATCGGGAAAGGTATTGTGTTAGAGGATTCATTGACTTATAGTTCATGGGTGATAAAACTAAATGGGGGAATGTTAGAGGAATTAACACTTTGGAGTCTTCGTGAGTTGAGACATGGTGTGACTTTGTGATTGCGAAAGCTTTAAATTTCTACTCTATTGAATAATATCAACTATCGAAAATTACTCGTGGAATGAATAATGACAGACAATAAGATTTTGTTCGTGGCTAGTGATGGAATTTTAACTTCTATAGCAGAGTATGTAGTCAACACTTAGTGGAATTAAAGATGTATAACGGAGTTCAACTATAGATACTTGAAGGGATACACAAGACCAATTTAATTATGAATCCAAGTAGAAGTAGAGTATTGAGATAAATTCGAGGAGTTACCTTTAATTGTTTGGTGCGAGGATTCTAAGCATTCAACTAAGTCCTTGAGTTATGAATAATCTGGGAGTAAATTATCATTTGTCAGTTATTTGTTCAGAAAATAGTTCGATTTCATGGGATGTCTACGAGCATGGTAATAGATATGGGTTCCTTATTTACATCTTGATTTTGGCAAGCATTTCAGAAGACCTGGGGTTCGGAATTGAGACTTAGTATGACTTTCACCCTCAATCAGATGGTCAGTTAGAAATAACCATTCAGATTCTTGAGAACTTGTTTAGTTGATTCTAAGAATTCGAGGATATACCTTTACTTCTCGTGGAATTGTTTAATATGTCAGTTCTTTTGAGATTTTGGAAAGAACTAGAGGTTGAGTTTATCGTCTGGTGTTACTTCCTTCTCTCGACGAGGTTGATAATGAGTTCCATGTGTTGATGCCACGCAATTGTGTTTATGATTCTTCTCCGATATGTCTAAAGTTTTAGAGGATATTGAACTCAGTGTGAAGCTTCGGGATTGGAATGAAAGTAAGTGTCTTGGTTGTTTGAGAATGGAGGTAAGCAAACTTAAAATTCGGGTCGAATTTTCTTTAAGGGGGAGTGATTGTAACGACCCAAAAAATCAGTTTTTATTTATTTTACAATTATTTTATATTTTGAGAATTTTAATTTAAAATTATGTGTGCATTTTATTTGTTGCATCATATTATATGAATTGCACATTTTATATGGTTATTTGTGTTAGTTAAAATGATAGTAGTAAAGTTTATTTGAGAAAGTTAAGAGTGTTAGTGGGAACTTATGGGGGTATTTGTGGAATTTGGTGGTTAAAGGGCTTAAATGAATTTAGTAACTAAGGTGGGCTTTAGGGGAAAATGGGAAATAACAATTTTACATAACCTCCCTCACCCCCCCCCTTCTCTGCGCATACCCTCCCTTCATCATTTACTTTCCCAAATTTTTCCTTGAACTCCATTGTTGAAGAAGAAAGCTTAGGTAAGATTTTGTTTTGTTAATTTTCCCTATTTTAATCTATTACTCCATTTTCAAATCTAATTATATATAAATGTTCAGGGTATTGAGTAGGCCACATCTACCGAACAATATAATTTTCTTGACTCATTTCCGAAAAATAGGTAAGTTACTAATCCCCCCTTTAAATGTTAAATTGGTCATAAACATGTTTTATATGCTTTATATGTTATAAAATAATGTTTTGGGTATACTTTTATATACTTGTAATTTTGGGACAGAGGGAGTAGTAAAACTGGTTATAGACTTGTTATTTGTGGAAATGGTATAGTAGTTTTGATTTGGGGAGTATGAGAGGATGCAACATTATATATGCTTTATATATTATACTCCTACTCGTGGGACGGTAAAATAATATCTTTAGTTAAATGTTAAATAAATGTATTATAAAATTATACTGTTACTTATGGGACGGGGAAAGAAGTGAAAGTATAGTAATGTTGTTGTACCTAATAAAATGGGTATAAACATGTTATATATATGCCTAGTAGGTTGTGAAATAATGTTTTGGTATGTTTTATTTATAATTGTAAATTTGGGACAAAGGGAGTAGGAAATAACTTGTTACATAAGCTTATTATGGTTGAAATTGCTATAGGAGTTGGTGTTAATATTGTTCTTAGGCTGAGTTTAGCCTTTGTGTAAGTTGTAGATGTTAAGAGTTGCAAGTATTAGTGAAATTTGGGTTGTGAAATATAAGGAGTGAACTTTGGTAAGTTTTGGTCTGCCAGGTGATGTGGGCGGCCGCCCAAAAGTGGGCGTGCGGCCGCACATCTATCTGAAGGTTTTTCTTCTTGAGACAGAGCAATTTGGGCGGCCGCACAGCCCAGTTTGGGCGACCGCCCAGTTGTCTGAAAAAGTTTGGAGTTTTCAAATCCAAGGATTTAGAGGTCAATCTTGGTCTAGTTTTTGGGTAGTGTCCTAAAGTACTTAGATGGTTGATGTGGATCACTAAAGTGGTAGAATTGGTTCCTTTGTGAACCCAAGTGTTGTGGAATGTTAGTAATGGATTAAGTGAGCATTGTTGAACATTTTGTAATGTGTTGAATGGTTCATTATGGTAGAGTTGGTCTTTTGTGATCAAGTTTGAATTAATGTGATTGTTTGGATGGATTGTGTGATACTTAATGTCAATATGGTGCATACTATTATGAAAACGTGTTTACTTCTCTATGATGAGCTTGTGTGGTTCCCTACTTTGGAATCATACCCCGTTTGTTGTTTAAGCAAGTTTTCTTTGCTTCGGTTGTGTCTAAAGTCCAGCTGGTACTTTTGTGTGTGTTGGGCAGTGATAGGGATTATAATGGTCTCCGAGCCAAGTACATTATAAGGCTCCTATCATTGGTTTCCCATTTTAAACCCCTTCCTTGGGCCAAAGGTTGGGCACTTTGGGTTATGACTTTGTGTCATTTTCCCCCCGTTGTTGTTGTTGTTGTTTGGTTCCGGAACCCGTCTCAGCTCTTCGATGCTGCTCAGTTGATGCCTCTCAGATGGCTATTGTTTGGTTTGAGAACCTTGGCTCAGTATCCACGTATGAGTGTTTATTTCCGTTTTATGTGTTGCATGATGAGTTGGTCGTTATTTCCAACCGGTATGGGACGGTTGGCGATAGGGAGCCTCTCATGTTATGTGCTATGTGTTATACGCTTATTTGTTAATATTGTTTCTTCATGATCTTCATATCAGCATGTAATGTAGTTGCATTTTAGTAACTTACTGAGATTTATTCTCACCCCTTATTTGTTTACCGTTTTAGATAAGAAGGAGTCCAGGGAATAGGTCACAGCACAGGGAGGACGTTGGTAAGAGATCTTTGGTAAGACTTTTGGGAAGTGATATGTATAAAGGATACATTATGTAAATGTAATACCTTTAGGATAGTGTACCCGTGACTCAGTTATTTGTATCATCTCTTTTAGTAGGTGTTCGTGTTTGTAAATTTTATAAGTAAAGTTTGTTATAGCCAAGTGGCTAAGTACTCATTTGAGAAAGTTTGTTTTGTGACTTAAAGTCATGTTTTTGGTAACGTGTTGGTTGTGTGAACCTTTTTATGAAAATATATTTCGAAAAAATTTCTTAGAGTTGCTTTACGACGTCTTCCTCGCGTGTCCCGGGTGTGGGGCCAAGTAGGACCACGGGTCGGGGCGCGACAAGCAAACAGAGGATTTCGTGTGAAAATACACGAGTTGTGGCACTGAAGCTCGTGTACGAGACAAATTAAACCAGCAAATAGAGTATTTCGTGTACGAAGACACGAAATGTAATACTTACGCTCGTGTATATATACACGAGATACGTAAAACCCAGAACCCTTAAAACCCTAAATTTTATCTTAAACCCTACTACTTAACACCCATTCTTAAAATCCCCATTCACCATTTATTAACACTTTCACAAATTCAAGTCTCTAAGTTCATATTATGGATTCCTCACAAAACCCTCCACAACATTCTCCACAACATTCTCCAAGTTCTTATGATCATACTAACCTTGATGTTGTAGAATTTATCTTTAAAGAAGAAGGATGGGCACCAAATTCTCCACATCAGAATCAAAATCCAAGCTGCAATGAAGTAAGTTTTTAAGGTTTTATTTCGTATGGTAATCAAAATTAGAATAAAAATCCAATCTTGAAATACACATCAGAATAAAAATCCAATCTTGAAACTAAATTGATGCTAATATAATTTGCAGGGTCAATATCCAGATGTCAGTGATCAATTCATAACATCACTATTATTTTCAAATAGGGATGAGCTTCTTAAACACGTACGGGATATTGCGGCCCGTCGAAATATAATCCTTGCTATACAAGATTCGAGGAAGTCAAGTGGTAATATCCTAGGCTACGCAAAGATAGTATGTCATTTTGGTGGCAAGTACAGGCTTTGCAAATCTAAGAATCAGAGGTTGAGTAGCAGCAAGAAGATTGGGTGCAATTTTGAACTTCGGGCCAAGAAGAGATGATGGGTTATGGGGTTACGTTGTCAAGCATGGTTCTCATAATCATGACTTTCCAACGTATCCAGAAGGTCATCCGCTCGAAAAATTGACAAATGATGAATATGAGGAGGTGTGTACCGCAAGTCAATCTTCAATGCGTCCAAATAACATTCTCGCGATGTTAAAGACGAATGATAAGAAGAATGTGAGTACTCAGACACACGTCCACAATGCCCTCATAAAATTTAGAGCACAAGAATGACAAGGGAGATCCCCGCTACAACAATTTATAAAATTACTCGACGATCATCGATATATCATCTTCATGAGGAAAGCCAATAAAAGTGACATCATCGGCGACATATTCTTCTCTCACCCACTAGCATCGAATATGCTAAACTGTTTTCCATATGTAGTACAAGGTAATTTTTTTGATTTTTTTGAATCTGTTTTTGACTCTGTTTTTACAGTCTGTTCTGACTGGATTTCGTGTAGAAATACACGAGTTGTATGGTACCAAGTCGTATGAATTTACACGAGTTGTATGGTACCAACTCGAATGAACTTACACGAGTGGTATGGTACCAACTCGTATGAACCTACACGAAATGGCTACTGGCTACTGCATTTTTTTTTGAATTGCAATTTATTTATTTCTAACTTTATTTCTCTTTAAATGATACAAGGTGACTGCACTTACAACACCAACTGCTATGGACTGGCATTCCTTCAGATTTTAGGATTTACTTCCACAGGGAAGAATTTCACAATTGCGTATGCGTTCCTCCAAAATGAGAAGAACACATGGGCACTCAGGAATTTGCGCAGTCTTTTTCAACCTCCCCATATGCCAATAATTTTCTTCACTTATCGTGACTTGGCTTTCATTAATGCTATCCAAACAGTATTTCCCGAGACAGCACACCATTTGTGTCGAAGGCATATCGAAGTCAATGTTAGAAAGAGAGCGTTGGCTTTCACTAGTAGCCCGGAATTCGCAAAATCATTCATGAGGAAATACAATGAAGCAATATCAGCCGCTACTTACGAAGAATGGAATACCCGCTGGCAATGGTTTTCTGAACGTTTCAGCGCTTATCCTGATTTATTGAGCTACATCTGCGATACATGGATTACTCCATACTCTCCGAATATTCTGTCCATGCACACAGATAAGTTACTACACTATCGAAACCCACACCACGAACAGGTCTAAGAGTGAGCATAGCAGGTTGAAGAAGGCCTTAGGAAGTACTTCTTCTACTTTTGAAACAATCTTCAAAAAGGCTCATGAGATCATGGAAATCCAAATAACAAAAATCAAAGCTAGTATGGAGAAATCAAAGAGCAGAATTCCAAATGATATGAAGACCTGTAATCTGTATCGCGACATATTGGGGCGAGTGCCAATGGTAGCATTGGACATCATCAAAGAAGAGCGGACTCATAGTGGGGATAATGTCATGGATCCCTCAGACTGTGGGTGTTACTTCAGGCGAACACATAGACTTCCATATAGTCACGAGATTGCATGCATACAAAACTCTGGGGGACGGATTGAGCTGTCCTCGATTCATGCTTTTTGGAAGAAGTTGGACATTGAACTAGACTACTGTCCAACTGAGCCTTCAATCAATAAAATTCTTTTGAAGCTATGTGGAATGAACTACAAATGCACCTGAACCAATAAAGAGAAAGTTATTCCAAACGATAAATGAAGGGCTACATCCACAAACCAGAGATGCTTCTGAGCCAGATCATATTTTAAAGGCAAATAAACCCCGGACCATCTGTTCCAGAATACTGTCAGATTGGGAGTATACTGACAGATATTTTGGAGTCCCCACTACACCACCCTCCACTAGCAGCAGGTCTAGATCTTCATTCATTGCATCAACCCAATCGAGTTGATGTCGTGGGAGTCAAACTCTTTGAAGTCCACGCCCAATCCGAAATCAGCTTCAAACAGTACACCATCTAGCCCTACTACTCCTACGTCTCTTCCACCACTAGCTGCTTCTTGTTGTGGGAGAGGACGAGGTCGAGGACGAGGAAGAGGAAGGGGTCGGGGTCGGGGTCGTGGAAAGGGAAATGGACAACTCAAAGTCACTAATCTACATACTTATGGGTATACTTTGCGTTTATGCATTTCATTGTCCCATTTATTGAAGGCATCACAGATGTGAGAGGTGATGGAAATTATGGCTATAGAGTCGTAGCAGCGCAAATATACGGAAATGAGGACATGTGGCATTAAGTGCGCTCAGATTGTTGCATTGAGCTGCATAGACGCCGCGAGCTTTATCAGAGAGTTATATCTTGGAGACTGTAGACGAGCTCTACGATCGCATTGCTTGGTATACCTCCCCGGCTCCTGAATATTATTATATGAGACTCTCAGAGCTAGGGCACATCATTGCCACGAGGTATAATGTGGTGTTCGTCTCGTACAACGCAAACTAGTGCTTCACATGCCTTCCAGTGACTGTACCACAAGGAGTAGGACCACCCACAGACACACTTGTGTTGGGACATGTGGGAAACCATTTTATATTGATATGATACTTTAATTCATTATATTTAACTATCTTATTTAAATTCGTTATATTTAACTATCTTATTTAAATTCGTTATATTTAACTATTTTATTACTTTTGCAGCTGCACATGTCAGATACTGATTACCCAATACCATCACCAGCGATATATTAGGAGAATGAACGTGAACCAATCGCAAGTAAGCTGGTCATGCCATACAGAGCTTAGATAGACACATTCAATCGACTCTCAAATGCGGCGAACGCAGCAAGAATTGCAAGAAATAGGCCATAGTATGTGTGTATCATGTATTGGTTTTTGAATTATCCAGTTTGTATGAAATTTGTTTGTTTAGATGTTTGGATGTTTGGATGTATGAATTATGCAGCAGCCTTATTAAAAACTGTTTATTTCGTGTCAAATTAAGTGAAATGCATCGTGTTATTTCGTGTAAAAGTTGGTGAAATGCATGTGTTATGTTTCGTGTAAACTTGGGTGAAACTCAACGAATTATTTCGTGTAAAATCAGGCCAAACTAACAACTTCTACCTTTCCCATATTTCGTGTAAAAGTGTGCGAAATAAACTCATTATTTCGTCCAACGTATACACGAAACGCGCGTATCGGGTAAGGGTATTTTAGGCATTCCTGTGCCTTGCAAATAGAATTCGCCACACCATAACACAAGTAGGATCAATGGATAATTTGTTTCTTAATAAATTGACACATTGGATATTATTATTTTGTGGAATTAAAAAAAATATATAAAAACAGTCGGCAAACATATTGAACTGTCCTCCAACCTTGATGTTATGATTTTTTGTATTTAAAAGAATCTGAAATTAACTTCCCTTGTAATCTTCATCTCCTTCAAAATCGTCAACATCTTTTTCCCTTCTCTCAATAACACATTTTGTTTATTTGTATTTAAAAACACAGATACTTGTGTTATTCATTTGATTTGATTTGATTTTTTTTAATTTTTTTTAATTTTGTTAGTTTCTAACAAAATCGAATTAGAAGCGCAATTGATTTATTTCATCAGCGCAAAGAATCGAAGTTGTCACATTATCGATTTTGTCTTGTCTTCAACGCGAAATTTATTCCATTATTTCATACAAGGATTTTGAAAATCTTTGTTGAGCCGCGTGCAAATTACGTTTGCAGAAGCATCCACGTATCACATATCCACGTATCACATGTCATTGTTTTTGGAGATCCTCAACTTTTAAATAACTCCGACTGCGAAGACATCTGGTTGCAACTCATTGATGAATATAATGTTTTTTTGCTTAAAAATATATTTGAAAATTGGTCTGTAAAAAGAAAAGAATTTGAACAAGGGTAAATATTAAGTCACAAAAAAGTGCCACAAAAAATATGGCTTACAACAAAATGATGTGTCAAAATTCTATTGGTATTTTTTATTAGAGTGTGCCGGGTCCACAATCGATGCAATCAATAAAATATCGCCACCTCATTTTGTATCCATCATTTTATAAACTTTTCTTATGCCCCTAAAATATCGCCAACTCATTGAAGGAAGTAATATTGTTAGTCTTTCCGGTTCCTCGCCCACAAAATCCTAATCAACTAGGAGTAATTTTATTTTCTATAAGAAGCTGGAAAATATTTTATAGTCATCAGTCACTCATCACTAGTGGCGGATGGAGCTCAAAGGGGCAAATTGTGCCCATTAATTTTTTTAAAATAAAAATTTAGTAGTGCAAAATTTTGAGTGTTTAGTGCAATTTGTTGAAATTTTCCCCCTTTGAGATAAAAGTAATAATATACTAGATTTTTTCCCCTGTTGACTAAAGTACAGTTAAAATTTTTACTTTTTCTCCTATTCACTAAAGTACAGTTTAAATTTTTATGTTGTGCAATCTTTCCCCTATTGATAAAAATTCTTGACTCCGCCACTGCTCATCACTATGTTGGAAAATTAAATATAAAATATTGTACCGTATATTATATCAATTACTTTTAAGTAGATTTTGTGGAAAAGTAATTTTTCCCTAAATTACGGAAAGTCCATCTTTTTCCTACTCACAAGCATTTGGCAAACATTGAAGAACAGTTTGAAAAACAAAACTTTTTATAGTTTAGGGAGAAACTAATTTCTCCCATAATCTAGTGGGAATCTAGTTTCTTGTACTAAGAGCCCTTGTTATGTTATCTTGTGTTATTCTTGTACTAAGAGCACTTGTTTTTTGTTGTGCTCCAAACACCATTTTTTATACTCTATTCGTCCCACTCAAATTAGGATTCTCTCTCCAAACACGAGATTAAAGAAAAAGTGTTAGTGGAGTATGTGCTGTGAGTATGAAAAGTGATGTAGAATAGAGAAAGTTGGGTAGGAAACAATAAGTGGAAAGTTGTTGTGAGTGTAAAAGTGGGTTTCACTAGATAAAACATTTTCATTTTGCGGTTGCCAAGGAGCTCTTGCTCAAGCGCCATCCGGTTTTGTTTTCTAAACGAGAGGTCATGTGTTCAAACCCCTTAGCGCTTTGAAGTGTACACTCTTGTAATAGATAAAGTCTTTTATTTAATAAAAAAAACTAAAATGACAAATTATCCTAATTTGAGTGAGACGGAGAGATTATATATCTAAATGACAACATTAACATTGTTTTTCAAATTTCTTATTAACAATATATAAAAGGGTAGAGCTATTGCCACTACACTATTTAATTATTCACTACATCATTAATAGTTAAACAAAATTAATTGGTTATTTGGACAAGATTGCCCATCAAACTAATGCCAATAATAAAAATAGTACTCCCTCCGTTTCATAATACATGACGTTTTAGGAGCAATTTTTTGTTCCAAAATATTTGACGTTTTACTATTACCAAGAAAGAATTACTATTGTTTACCTATTATACCCTTATTCATTAATTGTGAACTATTTCTTGTATAAGTATTTAAATGCCTAAGTAATTGGATACTTTTAAGGGCACATATGTCTTTTTAATATGTATTAATTGAATTTCTTAATATGTGTGAAGGAGTCTAAAATGACATGTATTATGAAACGGAGGGAGTAGTAGTTACCCAAATCACCCTTTATATTTATCATTTATCTCATTAATAAAATATATGCATAATATTACTCCACTAACTATTAAAAGAAACCCCAAAATAATTCGTTCAATTTTCAAGGACTACTCCTGCAGCGGCCTCTTCTTCTTCCCTATCTATCCAACCAAATTGGGTTTGGAGTTGTAATCAGAAGGTATGAATACTTATACATTAGGTAGGGCTGTTACACGAACCGAGCCGGCTCGAGCTCAGTTCGGGCTCGGCTCGTTTAGGCTCGAGCTCGAACAAAATTTCAAGCTCGTTTTGTTATCGAGCTCGACCGAGCTCGGCTCGTTAAGTCGACGAGTTCCAACCGAACTCGGCTCGATCGGGCTCGGCTCGTTTAGCTCGTTAAGAGCTCGAGTTCTCCTTGTTCTGCATCAATTCGAGCTCGAGCTCGACTCGGCTCGTATCGGCTCGTTAAGCTTGAAATAGACTAAAATTTCATTGTGTAATTGATTTTGATTGGGAAAAATGTAGATAATATGTATACATAATACATCATTGTTAATTATGTAATAAATACACCTATATTACATGAAATTATATATACAACAAATATTTTGTTATAAAGTATAATTTATTTATTTTCTAAAGCAACTAACATAATTGCATTAAATATATATAAAAAAACCAATATTCCACAACATTACATTTACACATAATTTTTTTATAATATGATATTATTTTTTTTGAATAAAAATACAATAATATCTATTATTGTGCTTACATTTGCACATATATTAATAAAATGTCTATCATTCACGTACACACATAATGTATATATATATGTGTGTGTGTGTGTGTGTGTGTATATGTATATATACACACACATATTCATAAATATCCACATACACACTATGTATATGTAATGTGTGTGTGTGTGTGTGTGAATGTATATACATCTATGCTTAATGAATATCCACACACACACACACACACACACACACACACACACATATATGTATATATGTGTATATACACACACACACACACACACACACATATATATATATATATATATATATATATATATATATATATATATATATATAAGTTCGTGTGTGTGTGTGTGTGTAAATCTGATATATATTATTCCAATCTAAGCCATTTAATTTATTTGACTCGAGTTGGGTAGTACTCAGGGTTGGTAAAACTCTCGTATCAAACACAATTGTATTTTCAGGCTCGAACACTAGATCTTTGGTGGCTCGAACACGAGAATCTTTGGTTAAGCTAGAACAATTCCCAACTAGTTGATCTACGCATTTGATTGTTCTGATATTGTTTGATACTCATTTGTCCTTTAACAAATGTCCAAATTTCATTGTAAGCAATATTATTGAAAAACTTACTTTCATTATAATATAATGACAAATATTTATATTTATTTTAATAATACAAACAAAAATTTTAACGATTGTCAATTTTAATATAATGATAAAAATTTAAACTTTTCAAGTAGACAATGAAATATGAAAAAAAAAATATGAATATTTATTCTGAGATTAATATTTAAATAAAAAAAGACAAAGTAACAATAAGTATACCCCCACTTGATTTTATTATTTTTAATTTCCCTAAGGAAGACCTTATGTGATACTTTAATAGGTTGACTAAAAAATCGGATAAGGATACTAAAATTATAATGAGCCCGTCTCCTGTACACCCGCCGCACGCTGTGCGTCGGGCCAAGCTAATTTTTTTTTTTTTTTTTTTGTCATCCAAACTTTTTTTCGTCCCAACAAAAGTAACATTTATTATAACAAAATGTAACACTTTTTCTTTCAAATGTAACATTTTTTTTTAAAGAAATGTACGCTGCACTAGATTAAAAGATAACATAAAAATTGACAACTAAACTAATGTCACATTTTTATAAAGGAATGTAACACTCTTTTTTTCAAATGTAACACTTTTTTTTTTTCAAAATTAACATAAGATTGACAAACTAAACTAATGTTACATTTTATAAAAAATGAATGTAACATTTTTTTCTCAATTGTAACAGTTTATATTTTTAAATGTAACATTATATTTGAAATGTAACAATTTTTTATTGAGAAAGTAACAATTGAAATGCAAACCCATTTTTTTTTGTAAAATTGCTATTACATTTGACTGTAAAAAGTGTTACTTTTTGAATATGAAACTGTTACTTTTATTAGAACAGAGTGTTACATCTCAGCTGACAAGCAACTCAAACTTTTTGTGTGTAAAAAAATGTTTTTTTTTTAAAAAAAATCAAACCATATCATGACCTATGTAGTTTTATTCGTCTCATCGAGACGAACACAACGGTATTTTTAATTTTTTTTCTGAGTTATAAATCTCAAGATATAGCATTTTAAAGTTAATGGTTTTTTTTTTAAAGGTGGACACGTGGCAGCAATCTGAGAAGAGGGAGGGCTGGATCTGGCCGTCGGCTGTAGCAGAGCAGGCAGGCGCGCGAAGCAGCGGAACATCCCTTGGTTGCCGCACCGTGCAACGGTTGTAGGCAAGAATTTGTCAATTATAATATGCCCACTTTTATTTTTTATTGATAATTGAAGAATCCAAGAGGACCAAGAGACACTTCTAGGGTTTTAGTTGTTCTTGCTTCCCTTTCCTAATCCGCATTCCGCCGCACACCCTTTTCCCTTTGTTCCCAATCCGCCGCTTGCTCTCGCCGACAATACATTAGCATTTAGCAAAATTACATGAACTATATTAGCATTTAGCAACAACCAAAAAGAAGTAATAACCAATCAAATTAAATGTCCAACAACCTGCAATTTTCTCCAGGAATAACGAGCTCGAGACCAGCTCGTTTAAGCTCGATAAGGAGACCAGCTCGTTTAAGCTCGAGAACGAGACCGGCTCGCTTTGGCTCGAGATTGATCAGTTAGATTTTTCAAAATTGTCTAAGCTCGAATCGGCTCGAGTCGGCTCGAGTAGCTCGCGAACAGCTCGCGAGCTCGATTCGACTCGAGCTCGAACAAACAAGTGGGCTCGAGCTCGAGCTCGAGCTCGATAATTTTTAAACGAGCTCGAGCTCGACAAGTCAAAGCTCGACTCGGATCGTTTACAGCCCTACATTAGCATTGTTAAATAGTCTCTTTCAATTTCAAGGAGTTTTTATAAATATTATCTATTACTCCATTTTGATTCTTCAATTATCCTCTTAATTAGTTCATAAAAATTATTGATTTTAATTTACTCGATCAAACCTTGTTACTACTCTTTTGATTTCAGATTAGTTTACAAAATAAATATTTTCATACAACTGTTTTCATTGAACCAAACTATATATATATATATATATATATATATATATATATATATATATATATATATATATATATATATATATATATATATATATATATATACATACTCTCTCCATCTCAAAGCGATTATTTTTGAAAAATTAAAATTCGTGATGATTAAGATTTTTTTCTAAAACATTTTGTAAGAGACAGAATATTTAGTATGAGACGGAGAGAGTATAAGATAATATGCTTAAAGTGTGCATATTATTCTGCAGTTTTTAATTTACTCCTAACTCAAGGGTTAATGTGTATTTTTCAGTTTGCTTGAGTTGAAGGTTGCCTGAAGACTTGTGAAATTATTAGAGTTAAAGGTGCTGAAGACTTGTGAATGAAAGCTTGGAACAGGATGGGTTATGTATAGAAATATGTACTCCCTCCGTCTCAAAAAGAATGTCATTAAATATTTAAATTTGTTTTTTATCAATAATAAATTTCAAAATTTTTTAGACATTCATTTTGGGACGGAAGTAGTATTATTATGAGAGTTTCCCTAGTAGTTTTTAGATTTCGTATGATTTTTATTTTTATTTTAGTTTTGACTTCATGTTAATTTCCATGCTTATGAAACTAAAAGTCTTAGCTTTTGAAAGTTGTTTTAATGGATGTTTAATTTTTTATTTTAAGACGCACTATTTAAGTTCTTAACATTTTCTTTTATAATATTATGTATTGTTTTGGTTTATTTTATTTTTTTTCAAAAGGGATATTTTAATTAGGTGATATATTTAGTGTACTGATTTTTTTTTTTATATTTTAACCTTTGTGTAATATAAGAATATTGGTTAATAATAATTAAATAGATATGAATACTAATATTATGCATACATTTTTTTCATTAAAGAGAAGATAAATTTAAGGGTGATTTGGGTAATTTCTACTACATTTATAATTGGCAGGATTTTGATGGGCAATCTTGTCAAAATGAACAATTAATTTTGTTTAACCATTAATGATGTAGTGGATAATTAAAAAGTGTAGTGGCAATAGCTCTACCCTATATAAAATGATATATTAGTAAGATTATAGTAAAAACACGTTTTTCTTAAGAGATTAGTAAAGACAGTGTTCTTTTAAGCCAAAATCTTCCGAAAAAACATGTTTTTCTCAACTATTAGGAAAAACATATATTTGAAAAGCACAGTGACATTTTCTAAATATGTGGAACTTCTTATAAAAACGAGCGGTGACGTTTTTTATAAATAATCAGAACTTTCTCAAAACCTTTTGGCACTCTTCAAAACTCTAACTGACATTCTGAAGACACAGACGGGCACTTCGTAACACATTGACTGGAACTCTTCAACACATTGACTGACACTCAAAATTACATGGACAAGTACCAACAAAACAAATGCACTGGTCATCTTAAATACTATTAATAGTCATCTTAAAATGCACTAAAGTTATTTATTACTCAAACTGGTTGTGTAAGTGTAAGTATTTTATTGGGTCAGTTTATGTGTTTTTTTATCACTAGTGAGATTATTTGTTATGTGTCATTGCTAGAGTTTTTAGAGTGTATTTTAATGTCAGTTTTAGTGTTTTTGATAACAATGCTCATTTTAAAAGAACAACTAAGGTTGATTACTGATAGCCTAAACCTTTGAGACTGATAGCCAAACTTTTGAAACTGATAGCCAGATAATTTGTTTTCAAAAGGAAATTTAGAGACATACAAATGTCACAGTATGTAAAAATCGAAAAAAAGGGTCATTTAGACCCTCAAAACGCCGTTTTAAAAACATGTTTTTTCTAGTTACTACGAAAAACACGTTTTTTAGGAGAGTAACCCCTTTTTGAAAGAGGACGTGATATTTTTGTAATTACATGACACTTGTTTTAAATGAAGCGGCGACATTTTTATATATAATTGACACTTGTTTTGTAAGGCGGTGACATTTTTATAAATAACTTAAATTATTGTATACGTTCTGACTATTTACATATGTCCGACACTCTTTAACACTATTAATGACACTTAATTGGCTGGCACTTATTATAACATTAGCACTGACAGTTATTAAAAGTGTCAGTCTAATTGTTTATAAACGCCAGTATGAACGACTGGCACTTACTAACATTAGTACTGACATTTAGGATGTAGATGTGCACTTGCCAATTATTTAGAAAAATGTCACAGCTTCTTTTAAGGTAAAGTGACAGTTATTTACAAAATTGTCACCTTTTAATAATATATTTTTTCCACGTGCTAGAAAAAATACGTTTTTCATAAAACCTACTCAATATATGAATAACAAATTTAAATTTTTTAAAAATAGCTTTAGTTCACCTAAAATGTTTCTTAAAATAGGATAATAACAATAAAAGAAAGAGGTGGTCTCTTGTGAGATCACCTAGATACGTCTCATAGAAGCTAGAGACGGGTCGACCCATGACCCGTGTACACCATTCTCCGCGACACGTAGGATCCCAACCCATGCTCCACTCAAAATCTGCCACGTGGCAGCAACCCATTGGCCCAAATTTATTTATTTTTTTCCCAAAAAAAATTGATTTTTTTTTCGTTTTTTTTTATTGTTTTTTTCGTTTGCCAAAAGTAATACTTAGTACAACTAAATGTAACAACTGTGTTACTTATAAAGTAACATTGTTTATAAGTAAACGTAACACCAGTTTAAAAAAAATAGTTCATTTTACTCATCTTTCAACTGTAATACTAACTATAAATACGTGTAACACTAACAATAACTAAATGTAATTATCGTTATACTAAAATGTAATAGTGTTTTTCCATAATATTTTTTATTTTTGAGTATTTTGATATTATTTTTTAAAAGAAAGTAACATTTGAAAAATAATAACTTATATACATGAATGTAATTATTTGTACAAGTAAATGTAACACTTTAGTAGATGAAATTGTAACAGATTTCTATAGACAATGTAATACTTTTACATGTATCATGATAAATTGAACCCATTGTAACTTATTTTTTGAAAACATATAGATATACTATTATACAAGTAAAATGTAACTGTTTTACAATGTTATTATACAAGTAAAATGTAACATTCATTCATAAAAATTGTTACTTTCTTATTTTTACAATGTTACTAACACAACTGTTTTAGTTCTAAAGTGTAAATGGTTGAATTATTACTTTTCTATACATATGTGTTACTATTATGTATAAACACTATTACATATAAGTAACACATTCGTTACATTTTAGTTGTAATTAGTATTACTTTTGACAAACAAAAAAAATATATATAAAAAAAACATTGTTACTGTTGGTCCCAGAGGGCAACAAGGGTATAGAACCGCTAGAGGGGGGGGGGGTGAATAGCGGTCCAAAACTTTTTCCAAAATACCATTAAAATCAACCGAGTACTTATCAGTTTGGCCAACTGCGGTTCAAAGCACAAGAACCGAACTGATGAAATGCACAGCGGAGTTTGCGGTTTGGCTAAATAGGAAAGTTAAAGAGTTGGGCGGTTTGACTCAGGTTGAAAAAACACTATGATGCAACTGAATAATTAAACTTAAAGTTCAAAGGAAAACACAATTCATATTTCAAGTCATTTCGTATATGAAGACAAGTTAAAGACCATAAACAAGAAAGATAAATAACAAGACAGAAAATAAAGATCAAACACACAAATTGAAGAGGTTCGTTCTTAAATGAACTACGTCCTCTACCTAGATGGTTAGTGTAGGATTTTCTAATAGCTATGAGACTTGTATTAATTTAGAGGAGGTTTTACAAGATTAATCTAAACTCTAAATAATAAGTCTAACCTAAGCTATAATAACAACCAGTGTTTTTGAAGTATATAATCTATGTGATCATATAAATCGAGTGTGTGTGTGAAAAGAAATCAAATGCTCTAAGTATCTAAATGATGGTTGAGCAGATGGAAATCTTTCGGTGTAAAGGCTGAGTATGAAAGGTTGTTAGGCTTGAGACACCAAACCGCGAGGAGTAAAACCGAACTATACTCAGCCTAGACAAACAAAAATCTAGAAATGGACTTATCTAAAAATTAAAGTAAAACTTCATTACATGCGGTCCTAAAGTCCATAAAAAGACACGTGACATGGATCAATCAAATTAAGGTGGGTGTACTAACAATGAATCCTAACAATCTCCCCCTATTTGATTGATGCCATTACCACACTTTGATAATAGCAAAACATTGTACTTGGTAAAAACATGTCCGAAATAAATTTCATGAAATTGCATGTCCCAAGTCAATGCACACACTATGCTAGATCATAGATTTCTAATCTATAAAAAAAAAAGGAATAGATAGAAGAGAAATTCATTCAGATGCATATAAAATGATGTGATTTTGAAAATCAGATATGCATGTTTAAACTGACTGTTTAAAAAAAAATGCACTTAAAAATATTTTCATGATGAAATGTAGTGCATGAGGTTTTGAAAATGCAAGCATTGTTTCACAAACAAGCAGTTTGAATAAACAAAGTTTTGAAACAGAATGCTATGCAATCATTCTCATTATAAGGAAATCAAAAAGACTAAGAAATGAAATCTAGTCTATTTCATCACCGGCGGCAGGAGCTATCACTTCTTCATTTTCTTCAACATTTGCCTGCGCGGCTTGATTATCAACAGCAGCTTGATCTGGGGCGGCTTGATCAACATTGGCATTGTCGGTTGGAACAACATTTCCTGAACCGGAGGCATGAGCGGTTTCAACAACCAAATCTGCTGCACAAAGCCGAACCACAGTAGGTTCGTTGATTCTAGTTTCAATAGCAGCAGTTTGTCTGACTAATCTGCCGGTTCTAAGCATTAAGTGCTCAGTGCTGTCAAAAGAATGTTGAGCCAGAATGTCAAGCTTTTCTTTTATAGAGTCTATCCTGGTTTCAACTTCTTGCTGCTTTAGGGAGTAGATCTCATGGTTGGTTTTGACCATGTCTTGAAGTACAAGTTGATTTTCCAGAACTCCTTTCAGCATCTTTTTTATCTAAAAAATATCATTCACTCTCTCCCCCTTAATGGCATCAATATCAGACTGAATAGTGAGGAGATGAGTGTCAAACCGAGAAGTGGCGGCTTGCTGATGAAACTGAATGTGTCTACCCGCATCTATCAAATCAGCGGTTGAGGCATGAAGAGGCAGAATTGGATAAGATTGAAATGAAGGAGGGGGCTCATCAGAAGGAGTATAATCAGGCATAGGCTCATCATCATCATCATCATCATCATCAGAGATGGAGATGGCATCATCAGATTGATGGGAAGGGGAGGAATGCAACTTTGCCTTGCCTTTCAAAAGAATATGGGCCTCATCTAATGATTGACCCATAGACATCCTAAGTGCGGTTTCAAATTCTATGGGGTCAAAAGGAAGGGAAAAAAAATAAGGAACAATGTCGGTTTGAGAAGGAGTAGGAACTGGATAACGCATAAAATCATCAAGGAGGAAAATAGAAGGTGAAGGAACAATGAATAGGCGGTATAGGTTTGGAATGCAATGACAGTTAAAGTATAGAAAGAATTGGGAGGCAAGAGAAGGATCCATGAGAACCTGATAGGCGGTTTTAGCAATGATCTGTTCTACATCAGAGAGAATGATTTGATCAACAACTACTTCCATATCATCCTTGGGAAAAATTGCATAAGGATTGGGGCGTCCAACCTTCAAAAATCTGTCTTCAGCTTTGGCGGCGGCACGGGCACGAGCTCCAGCCCTTCTTTCCCTTGAAGTCTCTGATTTGAACCGCTTCAAATAGGAAGCCAGTTCTGCAGCACTCTTCCTTTTTCTTGTCTTCGGTTTTATGAAAGAAACCGATGGAGGAGCCGAAGGAGATAGCGGTTGAACCGAAGAAGATGGCTGAACCGGAGATTGTAGAGCCGCTGAAGCATACGGTAAGTCTGGAGATGAAGGACTGGATCCTGGTTGAACTGGAGATGACTGAACCGGAGATGGAGTGTGCTCTGGTGATTCAAACTTCAATTTTCGTTTAAGTGTAGGAGGAGAAACCTCAATCAACATTGGGTCTATGCCTGCTTTCCTCATTTCTGCCCTTTCTCTTAATTCCTTTGTAAATGACCCTTCTAGAGGTGAGTGATCTTTCTTGTCATATGCCTCAGAGAAGTCCACTGCACCTGGAGGTCTTGACTGCCAGTGTTCTATATGATCATATTTCTTGATCAACTTCCTCCTTTTCTTTGGCGGTTGAACCTCAAGAATTTCAACATCTTGCTCAGGTTCTTTTGCCTCAGACATGTCAGTCTGATCAGGCACAGCCGCAGCCTCATACACTGCGGTCTGCTCAGACTGAACCGCAGCCTCAGACTCTTCGGTCTGCTCAAGCTTGGTTTGAGTAGAAGGTTTAAGGTTGGGAAAGGCTTTATAAATGGCAGCCAACTGTTCATCTGTGAACTGAACAGAGGGAGGTTTTGAGGTTGAAGGTTTAGGAGGAGAGGAGGTAGGAAGGAAAAGATGAGGTGAAGGAATGAGTTCTGGAATAGATTTGGCTTTGGCAGCTTTAAGAGAGGAGGCATCCATTACAAAGTTAAGGGATTTCTCCACATTCTGATGTAATGGAGAGAGAGGTTTAATTTGAGGTTTGAGAATTAGAGGTTTTGAAAAGGTAGGGGAAAGTTTGATTGGGGGAATGAAGATGAAGATGATGAAGGTTTAGAGAGCGGTTTGGATAAGGGTTTAGAGGGAGGTTTGGCTAGGTCTGCCTTTGTAATAACTTGAGGAATTCTAACACCACCTTTCCTTTTTCTTGAAGGAGTGGTTTCCCTGGGTTGAGCCGCAGGTCTGGACCGAACTGCAGGCTCCCCCTCAACTGCAGGCTCCCCCTCAGCCTGTACCGCGGTTTGAGCCAAATGACTTAACCCCATTCTATTCAGAGTAGCAGTCTGACCTTCATTTCTTAACATCGTAGCATGGGCCTGATCAGCAATGGCACCAGCGTACGGTTTTCCTGACTTATTGAGCTGAGCCTCAGGAAAAGGTCCACGTTCAGCTTCAGGAAGAGGGTCTTCATTCCAAACTGCCTGTGCAAACTGCCATCCATGAGAGGTTCTAAAGTATCAAACTTTGATAACCCAAAAATTGACTTCTCCACTGGATCTAACCAATACTCCTTGTTTTCAGTAGAGAACTTGAATATGTCAATATCTTGGTGTAGGAACTTGGTTAGTAGCCTGCAATGAGTCCTAATTTTGGACATCCCAGTGGCTCTAGCAGCATATAGGCGGTTTAAGGCGTTGATCATCTCTTTCATTACAACCCTAGGCCAATGCAGTTTCTTCCCTTTAAGAATAGCCACACAGTAGGCATATTGCTCACTTGTAAAGTTGTTGTGGTTCCCATTCTTGCACATTACTCCAGAATCCACTAATTCACACAAATGAGCCATGACTTCTCCAAAGTCCTTTTTGGAGGAATTCTTAGTGGAGAATGAATTAAATCCAATTAATTCCATTGTTGTGCTGCTCAGAAGCTCCGATTTGATCCCCATAACACCAGAGTTCTCAAGACCAGCCAAAACTGCAATTTTTGAAGCAGTTAAGATCACATCCTTGTTACAGACCTTGGACTTGATGGCATCTTCAAATTTCACTTCTCCAGTTTCTAGATCTCTGATAGGTTCTCCCCTTACATCCAGCAAAGCAGCATTTGTAGCAATCCCATTCTCGAAGAATTCAGCACAAATGATAGTAACGAACTGGGGTTCGTCCATGAGAAATAAAGGGAGCAGCTTTGCATCTTCAAGCAGCTTGAGGATTTTCCTTCCAACTGCATCTTGTTTGATTTCTTCTTCTAGTATCCTAGAACCGGGGACAAAGTTTGAGGGTCCTGAAAAAAATATATTCAAAGTTAGAAATAATTTGAAGAATATCAGTTTGAAACCTTAGGCAAACCGAGATTCATAACACTTAGTCAAACCGAGCGGTTCAAAGAAATGGATAAACATAGTGGTTTGAATGAGACTTACAAACTGTAACAAGTAATCCTAACAATGAAAATATACGGTCTAAGAAAAGTAAGGGTAAAAGAGTAAAAACATAAAAGTAAATGAACAGTAAAAATAAAACGGATCAAACAGGGAAAATTTTGAAAAAGTGTTTGAATGCACGAAGAACACGAAGGACAGAGTATGAACATGCAAAACAAAATCTTATCCAAAATATGAAAGAATTGTACCAAAACGATCACAAAGGGCAGATTCTAACAAAGTTCTAAATAAAACTAAGACAAATAACATTACTAGAGCCCAGAATCTGCAAAAATACGCAAGAACACCAAATAACCCCAAAATCGATTTTGCTCAAAAATTGAACACGAATCACAAAATCAAGCAAATAAACAGTATAAGTAAGTAAATGCGAGTTAAGTCCAATTAAAAATCGAAGAAAAAGCACAAAAAGATCAAAGAAAATGAACAAGCTTTTTCAAGCAACAATGGCGGATAAGAAAAAAAATACTGAGTTAGGGTTCAGAAATTCATACCATATCGGGCTTAGATGGTTTGGACGATGTAGAAGTAGAAGCAAGATCAATGGTTTTCTTTGGTGCCATTTCGAAAATCGTTTAAGTATGAAATTTTTAGAGTGAGAACAGAGAGAGTGCAGAGGAGAGAGAAAGAGATTTTGCTAAAAAGAGTAAGAAGGTAAAAAGTTAAATTAAAATTTAGTTTGTCTTTTATACTCAATTAACCACCTCGGTAGTGGAGCGGCCATGACGGCTGAGGAAAACTTAACCGTCAGCGTACCTGTCGATTAGCATTAAATGCGGCAGAGATAATTGCATAAAGGTCCTTAAAGAATGAAGTGACATAAAGTAGGGACTAAACTGCAATTAACCATACCTGAGCGGTTTGAGTAAACTGACTTACCTTTTCCTCATTATCGGTTTTGATGAAACCGATATCTCTCAGATTCGTCTTCGGTTTCAGTAGATCAAACCGAGTCTTTTCTTTCACGCTCCGGTTTGGATCAAACTGAAGATATTCTTCTTGACTATTCGGTTTGAGTGGAATCTTCAGCCGAACCTTTATTGTTGTGGTTTAATGTTTGATAGAACCGCAAGCTATTTGCTTTTTCTTAGAAGAGCCAAAATACTTAACAGATATTATTAGAACAAGAAATAGGCATAAAATATATTAAGTAAGTTCCAGCATACCCATTTCTCCTCGTAAATGAAAAAACCTTGAATTTTCGAGCGGTTTGGTGAGGATATCAGCAATTTGATCATCGGTTCCCACCGTTGCTAGAAAAATATTCTTCTTTTCAACATGATCTTTGAGGAAATGATATCTTATTTCAATGTGCTTTGTCTTTGAATGTTGAACTGGATTGTTGGAGATATAAATTGCTGCAGTACTATCACAGTAGATAGGGCAATTCTTTTCAAATACTTCATAGTCTTCCAACTGCTGTTTCATCCAGAGAATTTGAGAGCAACAGCTTCCAGCCGCTATGTATTCAGCTTCAGCGGTTGAGACTGAAACCGATGCTTGTTTCTTGCTGGACCATGATACAAGCCGAGATCCAAGGAACTGATATGTACCACTAGTGCTCTTTCTATCAATCTTACATGCTGCAAAGTCAGCATCTGAATAACCTAACAAATCAAATGAAGATTCTTTGGAGTACCAAAGTCCAAGGTTAACAGAGCCACATAAATATCTAATAATACGTTTAACAGCTATAAGATGAGATTCTCTAGGGTCAGCTTGAAATCTAGCACAAACACACACACTGAACATTATATCTTGCCTACTTGCAGTTAAGTAAAGAAGAGAGCCAATCATACCTCGGTAGAGTGTCTGATTCACTTTCTTACCTTGTTCATCTCGATCCAAACTGCAGGCCTTTTGCATTGGGGTATCAACTGGCTTAGCGGTTTCAAGCCCAAATTTCTTGATCAAGTTTTTGGTGTATTTGGCTTGGTTGATAAAGATTCCATCATGACATTGTTTGATTTGGAGTCCAAGAAAGAATGTCAACTCTCCCATCATACTCATCTCAAATTTACCTTTCATAAGCTTCTCAAACTTAACACACATAGTTTCATTAGTAGAACCGAAAATAATATCATCAACATATATTTGAACTAATAATGAATGACCTTTGTGTTTAGCAATAAATAAGGTTGTATCAATTTTACCTCGAGAGAAGCCTTGCTCAATAAGAAATTTAGATAGAGTGTCATAACATGCTATTGGAGCTTGTTTGAGTCCATACAAGACCTTCTTGAGCTTGAAGATATGATTAGGATATTTGTTGTCTTCAAATCCTGGGTTGAGCTACATAAACTTCTTCTTGTAGTTCACCATTCAGAAATGCACTCTTCACATCTATTTGATATAACTTGAATTTCTTGAAGGAGGCATAGGCCAGGAACAATCTAATGGCTTCAAGTCTGGCTACAGGGGAAAATGTTTCATCATAATCAATCCCTTATTCTTGCCTATAACCTTGAGCAACCAACCTTGCTTTGTTTCTTGTTATAGTACCGTTTTAATCCATCTTGTTTCTGTATACCAATTTTGTTCCAATTACAGTGTGATCTCTGGGCCTTGGAACTAGAGTCCAAACTCTGCATCTTTCAAACTGATTGAGCTCTTCTTGCATTGCAGCTACCCAACTTGGATCACTTAGAGCTTCATCTACCTTCTTCGGTTCCATCTGAGATAACAGTGCGGTTGAGAACAAACTGTGGTTATCTCTATGAGTTAAGCTTCCTCTTGTTTGAACACCAGAACTGATATGACCCATAACATTGGTTGTTGGATGGTCTCTATGCTCATTGATTTCTGGAGGTAGGTCTTCATAAACCACTATTTCTTGAAGATTTTCTAGAGGAGGCTCTTCTTGATAATCATAGAAATCTTCATTGAAGGTGATGTTTGGAACTGGATCAACGGTTTGAATGGGATCAGAAGAGTGTGGTTCTACAGCAACACCTTCAGTTTGATATGGAGCGGCTGGAGAACCTGATAGAGCGGTTTGAGTAGGTTGGTCATTTGCGGTTGCATGATTAGGGTAAGATGTACCTGTCTCAAAACCACTAAAATCATCAGCAACATTTGGAGCCATATGTGGCTCAAGAAGATCATGTTCATCAAATGTAACATGGACTGACTCTACAATTTTTAATGAAGTCTTATTGAAACAACGAAAAGCTTTAGAGTGTTTAGAGTAACCAACAAAAATACCTTCATCGCCTTTAGCATCAAATTTACCTCGATACTCCCTGCCATTATATAAGATGTAGCATTTGCATCCAAATATCTTAAAGAAGGCAATGTTGGGTGATCTGCCTCTCCACAATTCATAAGGAGTCTTGTTGTGAACATTCATGATGAGGGAGCGGTTCTGGGTGAAACATGCGGTATTGACAGCTTCGGCCCAGAAGTACTTGGGAAGCTTTTCTTCTGCAATCATGGTCTTCCCGGCTTCAATCAAAGTTCTGTTCTTTCTTTCTACAACTCCATTCTGTTGTGGAACCCCAGCGGCAGATAAATTATGATCAATACCATAATCATCACAATATTGGGCAACACTATTGTTTGTAAATTCGGTTCCATTATCTGAACGCACAGCAACGATGTCATCCAATTTCTGAGTTTGGAGCTGTCTAAATAGAGCAGTTACGATGCCATAGGTATCATTTTTAGAGGCCATCATTTCCACCCATGTATATCTTGAATAATCATCAACCACCACTAGTGTATAGCGGTTTCCTCCTATACTGGCGGTTGGGACAGGTCCAAATAAATCCATGTGAAGCAGTTGCAAACAGTGGTTCGTTGAAGATGCGGTTTTACTAGGAAATGACTGTTTGGGCTGATTTCCAAGCTGGCATGCTTTAAATTTCTTATCATGATGGTCAGCCACTTTGGGTAGTCCTTTGACAAGACCATCCCTTTGCAGTTTTGCTAGATACTTGAAGTTCAAGTGGCTGAGCCACTTATGCCATAACCAGATGCTTTCACTAACATTTTGGGCTACAAAACAGAGGTCAGCAATAGAAACAATATTACTCAAATCTATCATATATACATCACCTGTTCTGTTGCCAGTCAGTAGAGTAACTCCGGAAGTTGCATCTTTAATGAAACAATTAGTTGAAGTAAAGTTGCAGTTCATTCATTTGTCACAAAACTGAGATATGGAGAGAAGGTTGTGCTTGAGTCCTTCTACTACTGACACATTTTCAATGGTCACCTTTCTATGTTTGATTGCCCATATCCTATTGTTTCTCCTTTCTTGTTATTTCCAAACACTACTGGGGGGCCTCTCATACTGATGAAATCACAAAGAAGTTCATTATCTCCGGTCATGTGTCGTGAGCAGCCACTATCCAAGTACCAAAGATCCTTATTCTTCTTTGCGGTTACAGCCATAAAGCATAAGATCTGAAAAATAAACATTAAATATTTTGGTCCCCCTTATTCTTTTGGGTCCTAGGGTTAGCAGCTTTTTGGGACCCACACCTGTTTGACCTTAGGATTTTGATGTCCCTTGGCATTGGGTGTGAACCTTAAAAGACAATGACCAGCACCATGACCATAATCAGCACAAATAGCACAATGAATAAATCCAGGTTTTGGTTGCGGTTTTACAAACCCTTTACTGACCTTCGGTTTCTCATGTTTTACTGGGTCAGCGGTTTTGGCTTTAACAAAGATTACCTTCTTGAGCTCAACCTTCCTCTTAGGTGCGGCTTTAGGGAATATGATAGGAATTTCCTTAAACCGACTAGGAGCGGTTTCATCACTCAATACTTCCTTGGTCGCCTCAGCCGCTGTGGATTTCTCTTTCCACTTTGAATCTCTCCCAGTTTGGTTTTTAGGATACTCAAAGAAATAATTTTGCCTATTAATTTATTGTTTTGAGCCCTTTTTACCGGCATGATTAACCTTAGGAATTTTTTTGGTTTGTTCAGTTGGTTTCACACCACCTTCGGCACAGAGATAAGGACACTTACACCCATCATCGGTTTTAAACCCCAATCCACTTTTATCCGAAGTAGGAATTTGTGAATTTAGGATTTGTTCCACGGTGACACCAGACTTAGTCCATACATCGGTCACTTTTTGAAGGTCATCCTTTTGTACTGTAAGCTCATGGATTTGGGTGAGAAGTACCTCGGTTCTGTCCTTCAGATAGCGGTTTTCATCCACAATAGTAGATATCCCAGCAATTCGGAGCTTGAGGTTTTCAATTTCCTCCTTGTGGGATTTACATTCACGTTGGGATTCTTCAAGTTCCGCAGTCATTAGTTTATATGCCTTTTTAAGCACAGTGTGTTGTTGACATATAATATTAGCACGTTCTAGTACCTGGTCATCATGGCTTTGGTCTGATTGAACCTCAGGAGTGTAGTTTGGTGTTGTAGGAGCTTTGCTTAATCTAGCCTCATGAGTCTTAGGTGAAACTGACTTCATTTGTTGATTTGGCAGTGGAAGGCTTTCGTCAATTTCAATTCTTTCTTTAAATCCCCTGAGGCAGAGATTAGCAGTTTCTTCATCATCACTTTCATCTGAGTCTCAACCCATCCATGTCTTGATCTCCTTGGTTAGCTACCATTCCTCTTCTTTTCACGAACTTCTTGTTTAATGGTTTCTTTGCTGAAGCGGCTTCATAACGCGGTTTGGGACAACTTGAAGCAAAGTGACCTGGCTGTCTGCAGTTATAACAGACCAAGTCATCCCTTGTCTTGGGATCTGCAGTTTTATTGAATCTGGTTGGAGGGACAAACTTTGCTGGGCCTTTGGATGGAAATTGAGATCTATTGTTTTTCCTGAACTTGGTGTATTTCTTCACATACAAAGCAAATTCTTCATCATCCATTTCATCAAAATCAACTTGAGTAGAACTTGAGGATTGTGATACTACACTCTGAGCATAAGAACTTTGAGAAG
Organism: Campanula takesimana; assembly: GCA_026119855.1. Taxonomy (NCBI): domain Eukaryota; kingdom Viridiplantae; phylum Streptophyta; class Magnoliopsida; order Asterales; family Campanulaceae; genus Campanula; species Campanula takesimana. The sequence continues at coordinate 356,820 of JAOWBW010000568.1, read as the reverse complement.
GAGTGTAGGGTTGATGAGACTACTGATAATAAGATTGCTAAGGTTGAGGATATAGTTGATGTGATTGAGGATAGGATTGGTGGGACTGCTGGTAATACTCAGGAGGTACGGTTTGAGGATTGTATCTAGGAACATTTTGGTCAGGAGGAGCGGTTTGCAAGTGGAGGTGAGGAGCGGTTTGATGATGGTCAGGATTGTAGATAGGAGATGAGGTATTGTTGAATGCAGCTAGAGAGAGTGTCTTAAATCTGCTTTCTGTTTCATGGACCTCTTCAAGCTTGAATTCAAACACCTTCAGCATGGCATACAAGTGTCGAAGATCAAGAGCTTCCAAGTCCTTGTTGTCTTCAATGTTAGTAGTTTTGATCAGCCATTTGCTACCAAGTGCTTGCATGAATCTCATGTTCAAATCTGTATTATAATAGACATGTCCAAGAGAAAAACACACATTAACAATATCAATAAACCTCTCATAGCATTGTCTAAGAGAATCCTTATGATCTTTAACAAAATAGTCAAAGAGTCTTCTCTGTTGATAGAGGCGGTTCTTCTTGGTATCTGAATCTCCTTCCAGAAAGTCAACTATAGCATCCCAGGTAGCCTTTGCGGTTGTGCATTGAAGCACCTTAGAATGAGTCCTCAATTCAATAGCTGACACTAGCATGGACATAGCTCTTCCATCAAAATCCACATTGATGCGGTCTGCATCAGTCCACTCACTTTCTAACTTCTTAACTTCAGCTTCTTCTCCTGCGGTTCCTGCACGTGGATTAGCTTTCATAGGAACATATGGTCCATCAGTAACCTCGGTCTACAGTCTACGATCACATGAAATCATGTGTTTCATCATCCTATCTTTTCAAAAGATAAAACTATCTTCATCCAGAACCGGTAAGTGATTCGAATTGGATGTTTGCATCATATGGGTGTTTGTGTTTGCCACTGGATCAGCACCCAAGCGATTAAGCTTATTAAAACAGGTTTGGTGGATATGCTCTGATACCACTTGTTGGTCCCAGAGGGCAACAAGGGTATAGAACCGCTAGAGGGGGGGGGGTGAATAGCGGTCCAAAACTTTTTCCAAAATACCCTTAAAATCAACCGAGTACTTATCAGTTTGGCCAACTGCGGTTCAAAGCACAAGAACCGAACTGATAAAATGCACAGTGGAGTTTGCGGTTTGGCCAAATAGGATAGTTAAAGAGTTGGGCGGTTTGACTCAGGTTGAAAAAACACTATGATGGAACTAAATAGTTAAACTTAAAGTTCAAAGGAAAACACAATTCATCTTTCAAGTCATTTCGTATATGAAGACAAGTTAAAGACCACAAACAAGAAAGATAAATAACAAGACAAAAAATAAAGATCAAACACACAAATTGAAGAGGTTCGTTCTTAAATGAACTACGTCCTCTACCTAGATGGTTAGTCTAGGATTTTCTAATAGCTATGAGACTTGTATTAATTTAGAGGAGGTTTTACAAGATTAATCTAAACTCTAAACAATAAGTCTAACCTAAGCTATAATAACAACCGGTATTTTCGAAGTATATATTCTATGTGATCATATAAATCGGGTGTGTGTATGAAAAGAAATCAAATGCTCTAAGTATCTAAATGATGGTTAAGCAGATGGAAATCTTTCGGTGTAAAGGCTGAGTATGAAAGGTTGTTAGGCTTGAAGCTTTGATGAAGAAATCTGGGTTTGCTAAGGAGATGGTTTGAAGATATGAATATCTGGGTTTGAATCTTCAAAGCAAACTTGAACACTTGGGAATAAATCTTTTGAAACTCAGCAACCTTTATTGTTGAGAAATGAAGGCTATTTATAGGCAGTGCACCCTTGTGACCGTTGGGTAAAGATTTGAATCAAATCTGAAGGGTACAGTGCTTTGAATTCCCATTGGTTGAGCTGTCATTGTCGTCCTTGATTTTGTCTTGTAGTCCTAGGTAGTTGTAGCACCACTACCTGACATCCGTCCTTTGTTGCAGAAAGGACTAACGGTAAACAATTCAAATTGCCTGGATAAGACCGACATTCCTTGCAGTAACTCCAAGTTTAACTTAGAGTTATTTTGACATGACATAAAATATTCCTTTACGGTTGAAAAGAGAATATTTGTCTAAGGAATAAATGACATTTCTTTAATTCTTCAATAACTGCACTGCGGTTCCACCAGGCATAGGAGCGGTTTGAAGGATGAACTTGATGTGCGGTTTCATCAAAACCACATACTGCGGTTTGATGAAGGATTTAGGGTTCCATGCTGGCGGCTCAAATATGACAGCATGAGACACCAAACCGCGAGGAGTAAAATCGAACTATACTCAGCCTAGACAAACAAAAATCTAGAAATGGACTTATCTAAAAATTGAAGTAAAACTTTATTACATGCGGTCCTAAAGTCCATAAAAAAACACGTGGCATGGATCAATCAAATTAAGGTGGGTGTACTAACAATGAATCCTAACAGTTACTTTTTTGTATATATGTATTAATTTTATGTATACAAACTGTTACATATAAGTAACACGTTCGTTACATTTAGTAATAACTATTACTTTTGACTAACCAATATATATATATATATATATATATATATATAAACTAAAAAAAAAGCAAAAAAAAAAAAAAAAATTGCCTGTGGGTCATGGATCCGGGTCATGGGTCAAAAATAATCTGTTTCTACTATGAGACGAGTCATAGTGTTCTCATACAAGTTTTTATCAAAAAGAAAAGTGAAACTAAATTTTTGCAAGCCGAGAGAATGAGTATGTTTTGGGGGAAACTAGTTCCTCCATAAGTTATAAAAAGTCCTGTTTTTAACTCGTAAACCCTAAACATGAAACCCTAAACCCTAAATTTGAAATCCTAAACCCTAAACCTTAAACCCTATAAAAACAAGACTTTTTATAACTTATGAAGGAACTAGTTTCCTCCAAAATTTTCTCCGAGAGAATACTAGGTGATAGTGATGTGGAGAAGAAAATTTAAAATACTACCGTTATAGGCGCCGATTTTAAGGCGAATCATACATGTGATTTGAGATTTATTTTCTTTCACACGTACTCTCTCCGTCTCATTTTAAGAGTAAAAAAATAGGTGGTTTCAAGAATTAAGGAAAAAACAATGTGTTGTGAGTGTTGATAGTTGGGTAAGAGAGAGAAAGTGGGGTAGAGAAGAGTTAATGGATAATCGTTGTGAGTATAACATGTAGGACCCACTTTCTATTTTAGAATTTTGACTCTTAAAATATGACGCCCTTTTAAAAATATTTTTTACTATTAAAATGAGACATGGGAGTATTATATTTCATACAAAACAAAAATTCAAACTTTCCAAGGTAACAAAATACTCCATCCGTCCCAAAATGTTCTTCTCATTTGGCATTTTTCATTATCCCAAAAAATAAAATTCACATTTCTATAATCTAGGCTTAGAAGTGCCCAAACAAAACATGACTAGTGAATCAAGTGTTCATATCCTTAAAAAGTTTGAATAGTCAAATGTGAAGATCATTTTGGAACGGAAGGAGTACTGTAGAAGTATAAAAAGAAGAAAGCTTTGAATAAGTGCATGTGCCATGAGAGGGACTTGGGACTGGTCTCACTCTACTCAGTCTGTTGGGACTCGGAACCGCTCCACCGAATTAGCTCCACCTCTACACCCAACGGCTCCGATCAAGGCCATATACACACACTTTTCATCTGTGCGGCTAGGATGATTTCACTTTTTTGTGGGTCCCACTGAACTCGGCCCCATCTCAACCGTTGGGTGTAGCTAAAATGAGGTGGCTTCAATCTCCACCATTGGGTGGAGCTAACTCTCCGGTGCACAGGTTCGAAATCCAGTCTGTTGACACTACGTCATTACGTGAAGACAACTCTTCCAGTTTTAATATGGTTTGTGAAAATGACTGTTTTGTTCATTAGGTGCATTGCATAGGTGTGTTTAATAAAAAGATTATAGATGTTCAGTAGTGGTGGAGTTAGAAATTTTTATTAATGCAGACAAAATTATTTTAATATGTAATATTTAAATATAATGCTTAAATTTAGTTTAAAGGGGGGGGGGTAAAAGTTCAAATTAGTGTTAATTCTTTTTAATACTAATGAGGGCAATTTGTAATTTTTAAGAGTAAAAAATATCTTTTACAAAATTTTGTAGTATTAAAATGGTCCTTAAGATAAAAACAAAAGGGTTAGTTGTTCCCATAGCACAAAGGGTAGTTCCGCCTTTGTATCATTTTGTGTACTATATTACTCCCTATGTCCTTAAACATTTTCAAGAAATCTTTGTCCCTAAATGAGTGTCTTTTTTGAACATAACTTTCTCCATAAACGTTTTTTTTCGAAAAAAAATTCACCGGTTTCTTTATACGTGCAAAACTAAAGTTTTGTAAAAGAGATTACAAGATTATATATAAATCGTTGTTACCAAATTGTTCAAAAAGTTGAGATTTTCAGTGTCCCTTAAAATGAAATTTGGATACTCATTTAGGGAATGAGGGAGTATATAATATATTGTAAGTGATAGTTTTGAATTATTAAAATTAACATTATTATGATATCATTAATTATATATAACTATTAAATTAATTGTATAAGCAAAAATGATACAAAGAATTTTATGTTGCGTTTAAATTAGGGATGACCAACGCTGGTTCCGGTTCCGGTTCGCCATTTATGTGAACCTTAACTGCCCTTGGTTACACCGGTTTCGGTTCCGGTCATCACAATCTGGTTCCGGTACGGTTCCGGTTTGGTTCCACACTACATTTTTTTTATTTTTTTATTTTTTTTTATCATACAATAATGAATAAACAGGTTAAAATTTATTGAAAAACAAGAGATTTTTTTAATACAATAATGAATAAACATGTTAAAATTTATTGAAAAACAAGGGATTTTTATTTTTTTTAATGGAAACGCCGGTCCGGTTCCGGTTCGCCATTTATGTGAACATTAACCGGCCCTTGGTTACACCGGTTCCGGTTACTCCGGTTCCGATTAACTCTCCGGTTCGCTCCGGTTCCGGGCTTCTCCGGTCTGGTTCCGAGCCGGTTTGGTCATCCCTAGTTTAAATAGGGCAGTGGGCTTCAATTGAGCCAATGGTTATTGTTTGGTTCCCTAAGAAAAGGGCATAATTGACCAAACATTTATCTTGTGAATTGGATAGACAACCCACGGAAGATGATACATTTACACTTGGTGTATATACACCACCAATATATGTGTGACACATACACTATCTGGTTATAGATTTATCATCATTCCTTGAAATAATTACAGAAAATGCCATTGACACACACACTTGGCATTATTTTATTTGTGGTGTGTAGATACACTTAGTGTAAGTGTAACCTTTTCCACAACTCCTCTTCTTAGCTCCATAGGGAACAAGCACTTTTTTTTGGTGAGTGTGCGTGATTCACACTTGGTGAGTGTAAAAATAATTTTTAATGTGGTTAGGATTTTCACATTTTTTGGTGGAAAAAGATTTTTATTTTATATATAACTTTTATTTTTATTAATTAGTTGTAATTATTAGTTAGATGTAGATAGATTTTAGTTTAATAATCTTTAGGGATTTGATTATGGAATACTAACCCTAATATATATCTTTATTCTTTGGTGTATCTTATTCTTTGAAGAGCAAACATTGTCATATCTTGAAGGACTCCAACACGTCTATAAAAGAGAAGGAGAGCTCCAGATTATTTACGCACTTAGAATATTGAAAGAGTCACACAAAGTTGAAAAGTATTGTCTTTTTGTAAAGAATTTCCGTATGTTGTTGATGTGAGCACATATGCGACTACATCGCAGCTCACATCGTGTTTTGTACTTGTTCTAGGATAGACATGGTTTTTCAAAAAGTGATTCATTTTCATCTTTGCTGCTTTGTTCCGCCCGAGATTATATTCTCAAAGTATCATAAGTCTTAGACAAGTGTTTAGTATTTAGTGTATTAATCTTTGGTCGCTTCTCTTGATTTCTTAATTTGTAATCGTTCACAACTGATATAATAAAGAGAAGTTTTTGAAGTCTACAACATATTGCTGTAGATGTGTAAATAACCCGTGTTTACTTTTTATTCCGCTGCAAATTGTGTTTCGTGTAGACTCTGGTGTAGCTACATCAAAACTTACACTGCGTCTCTGTATTTATGTTACCTGATATCCTAGTTACCAAAACTTTCAATTAAATAAAGCTATATATACATAGGAGTAATTTGTGCGACTTCTTTTAGAATTATAATTATTTAATAATTTTGTTAGGTTCACCTTTAAAACTTTGTGAAAATCTAGTAAAAAACATGTTTTACCCTAATCTTAGGGTAAAACGTGTTTTTTAAATGAGGCGGTGGCATTTTTGTAAATATTGGAAAGTTGCCTTTAAAACAGGCGGTGACATTTTTGTAAATACTGAGAAGTATCGTAAGTGCCAGTGGTAGTGTAAAAAAGTGTCAGCACATGTACACTGGCACTTATTGACACTACCACTGACAGTTTTTAATAAGTGCCAGTATCAATGTTAAAAAGTGCCAGGGTAATGGTTGGCAATTATTAACAGTACCACTGGCACTTTTAATAAGTGTCAGTATCAATGTAAAAAATTGTCAGTGTACTCACTGGCAATTTTTAACATTACCACTAGCACTTAAGAAAAGTACCAGTTTCATGTTTATAAAACGCCAGTATGAAATCACTGGCTTTTTGTAATATTAACACTGGGAATTTATTATTTTATATTTAAAAAAAATTCTTTTGCGTCTCTAATCTTATACTTCAAAAACTCAAAGACAAAGGTTTGTAATATTTTTTTATTTAACGAGTTTCACGTGTCATACTCACAATGGGGTGGACTAGGGTGCGACCGTTCCGCCAAATTCTACTTTTTTTTCGTTTTTTTTTCCAGTCATTTCTTTCTGCCAACAAAAGTAACACTTTTTATAAAGGAAATGTAACACTTTTTTCTCTTCATAAATTTACACAATTTTGCTGAATAAATGAAAGATAACATACGATTAACACCTAAAACTAATTTAACATTTTATCATAATGAATGTAACCTTTTTTTTTTCTCAATTGTAACACTTTTCTAGGGTTTACATTAAAATTGAAATGCAAAACCGATTATATACATGATTTTTTACTTTTTTTTTTAAAAAAAAATGTAACATTTAACCTATAAACTGCTACATTCATCTATATAACATGTTACAATCATATATGCACTGTGTTACATTCAATTATTACTTTTCCTAACACAAAAACTATTTATATTATTTTGCAAAACTGCTGTTATAGCTTACAATAAAGTGTTACTTTTTTAAGACCAAACTGTTACTTTCTTCATAAGGACGTGTTACTTCTCAGGAGACGAGCATCCCAAATTTTTTTTTGTGTTAAAAATTATGTTTTTTTTTTAAAAAAAATCAAAATATATCATGACCTATCTAGTTTTATTCGTCTCGTCGAGACGAACACACCGGTATTTTTAGTTTTTTTTTTCGACTTCAAAATCACAAGATATTGCATTTTAAAATTATGGAGGTTTTTTTTAATGAGTGCCACGTGTCGCGCACTGGGAGGAGGAGGGGCTGCTGGGCGGGTGGGGCGCTGGATCTAGGCGGGTGAGGCGGGTTTTGACCCATGGAGGATCCGTCTCACATGGTGAGACGGTCTCACATGAGTATTTGTCACTCATAATAGCTATCCACTAACTATTCTCTACACACTTTCCCTCCTACTTAGTTTTCTTTACACACACACACACACACACACACCTACTTCCTCCTTACCTTGAAAGTTAATCCCACTTTTTTATTATTAATTTGAAACAACTTTGAGCAGTAATTTTGATTAACTTTAATAATGAAACTCTAAAACTTGTTATTGATAGTATTTACAATGATGTATCAATAATAAATTTTAAATATTTACTAAAATAGTTAAAATTAACGTAAATTATTATTTGAAATTATTGAAATAAATTAAATAAAAAAATAAAACAAAGACTAATTTCTCGAAATGCAGAGAGTAATATAAGAACAGAAACCAGAATGACTAAACATAGGCATAACCACATAACATAAGGGCCACCTATCATAATAGGTAACGGAAGTGGCAATGCACAAGCCCAAAATTCTTTGAATCCTGCACATACATACATATATAAATGAAGAAAATTTCCAGCAATCTTACTCTGATCTGGAGGGACCATGCGACATGACACCGGCTTCTGAAGTTCCATCAACAACACCAACAGCCATGATTGCTGAATGATCGTCCCAATGCTGATGAAAAAAAACGCAAGTATTTCAGAAACAGATGCATTTATTTTTATATATTTAGAGAAGCAACGACAAGTACCCTTCCGCTTGGATCCCTATCCTTTGCTTCTTTAGATAGACGTAACCCTGAAGAGAACACATCAAAAAGAGCATAATAAACCTTTGATCTTGGGTCAAGAATGTCACTTAAAAGCACCCAATTCCTAATATCAAAAAAAAAAAAAAAAAAAAAAAAAACACCCACCCAATTCCATACCATTTTGGCACCCAAATATTTTCCAAGGTGAAGTTGAAATGACATCAGATGTCATAGTATCGACATGCAGGATGCAGCGCAAGTCCAGTTAAAGAATCCTACTTTCTATTCAAGATTTTCCACTTAGAGAGTCATATTTGAAGCATTAAGCTAAACAAAAATGAATCCAAACTCAATCTTGTTACATTAAGCTTAAAAACTGAGAATTACTCCGTACTAGTTTAATTTTCATAGTTAAGGGTATTCAAGTAAAATTCTAATCTTAGGCTTCTTTTGTGGCCTTTCGAGAAGAACAGGGAAGAATATACAGGAAGTCAATTTCTTGAGACAGTATGCATGTCTTTGCTAACGTTAACCAAGTAAAGAGAATTTATTTGATGCCATTGCAACAAGTATATGCAGACATAAATGACACTTGTATTAGAAAGAGATGCAAGCTACGAGATATGAACATTCTGGACGGTACGGTAGGGGATCCAGAACCTTTTATAAATGGGTGCATAAATTACAGTATAAAGATTCAAAATGTAAATGGTGAAGAAAAAAAATGCTTGTAATGAGGTTTGAACTCACAACCTCAAGGTGAAAAGCCAAACACTTTACTACTAACTAGACAAATTGATTAATTCAGTGGGTGCACTAGCACCCATACCAATGAGCTTAGATCCCCCCCTGCTTCTGGACTTAGCCCAAGAACAAACTTAGATGTTGGGAAAAATCAAAGGAGTTGAAAAGGGTTTGCTTTACCTAAATGGCTGCCATTTTCTCTTTGCAATAGAATTGTTTCCAGGTTTTAATGCAGCATCCTGTATGTAAGAAAGGGAGGGATCAGTAAGATGTGACTAATTAATGTTTAGTAAAAAAAGAGTAGTACTCCCTCCGTCCCAAAGTGAATGTCTGAAAAAAATTCCAAATTTGCTTTTGATCAAGAGCAAATTTGAATATATATGTTTTGGACGTTCATTTGGGGACAGAGGAAGTAGTAGATATTGGTTAAGCTACATACTTTTCTCTTAATTTCAGATCACAGTTGCTTGAATGCCATGCACTTAACGCACATGAAATCAAAATATCACTTATGTAATCCAATGGAAAATTGCTGGAATAGCAAACACTAGTAATGTAATAAAAAAATTATCTATCAAAATGGAAAAGAAAAAATTATTGAGAGAAAACCATTTCATTGAAGATATCATAAGCCAATTATACGATTCATAACCAGGAGCTATTATTACAAACAGAAAATTAGAAATTAGACCGACAATAACAAGTCAACGTCACACAAACAAAAACAAAAAATTGCTATGATGCTCGGACTCTTCGGTTTACCCCGCCGGACCCTTTTCAACTAGACTAAATAAAAAGGGTCTGACACGGGCACGGCGAGGTGAACCAAAGAGTCCGAGCATCAGAGAGAAATTGGAATAATTAGGACACCATGAATATGATCATGCACACTTGCACAGGCTAAGAAAAGAAACAAAGAAAATTGGTTTTATCTTTAGAAGGAATACCCAGTTAAGAGGTTATTACTAAAAGAAGAAACAAAATAAGCAGCCTTATTGAAATATGGGGGAAAGTTATAATAAAACCAAACCCAGAATTACTATTTCTCAATCAACATAAGGATCATCAATAAAGATCAGCAATCAAAATCCCTGTCAAACAACCAAACACACACATACACACACACACACATTCAACACAACATTGGCAAAATACAGAAAAAGGGTTATTCAATAAAAGATCAAAATCCAAAATATTATTATGACTTACCATTAAAGCATGCCATTACACACACATAGATGGAACACAGACAAAACACATTCAGAAGGAATACTCAATAAAAAGATTACAATCTATGCATGACAATCTCTCTCTCTCTCTCTCTCTCTCTCACACACACACACACACACACACATTGACAAAAGGAAAATGGAAGGAGAGATGGGAATGCAATGTACCTCTGAGTTTGATGTGGGAATGGATTTGAAGTTCTTGACGTGATTATCTTCAAGAAGGAAGTACCTTTTAGTGAATAGTGCAACCCAAACCTGTTGAAACGAATGAAATACAGCCACCCCTCCATCTTCCCGTCAGATATTTGAATACCCATTTCTACTCAGTTTTTCCTACAACAAAACTGACATACAATCTATGTTACCAGGACACGGTATCCGGGATCCGACACGGATCCTAGTGTCGGATACAATTTTCTTAATAATTTTGGACACTGGGACTCCGTCCTAAATTTGGACATGGGTACGGGATACGAGCATTATTTCAGGACAAATCAAAATAGTATAAATAGACTATTTATACTTTACTTATAAATAAAGTCAACTCACTCCTTTTTTACTAATATATATTGTATAATTAAGTAAAACAACATTAAAATTTGTAAAATCTTTATAAATGAAGTCAACTCACTCCTTTTTTTCTTCCAAATTTTTCTTGTCGTATCCAAATGAAAAAGCACGTGTCCGGGCGTCGTGTCGGACACGGGTACTTCAACATATTTGAAGAGTCCGGGTAACAGAGCATACAATACTGCAATACATTGCAACGGCCATACAAGACTGCCGTACAGCCTGAATGCACAAACCGTAAATCCTTTAAACCATGCACAAGTCCTATATCTACTAAATCCTCTAACTAGTACCCATAATTTTGAAAACTACAAAAATGCAACTTCATCCAGTCCCAAAAAAATCCCAATAAAATATCCATTTTATTCTTACATAAAAAAATGTGATAAATATTACTTCATAATCTAGAGGCAGTAATGCTGGACAGCAAACGCTGATTTTTGAAACATGACAGCCTGTCTGAGAGGCAGATGAGAATCATACAAGCTGAGATCATAGACACACTTACCAAAATGTCTACAGCCAAATGAAACCATAACCAGTACAAGTTAAACCAGAAAAACCCTCGCATCAAAAATCCACCCAAAAACCTGATCCATCAAAAATTTATTTAACTTACAAGATTAAAAAAAAACATACTTGAAGAGTTTGTCGTCATAATCCCCAACATTATCAAACAATTTCACCCAGTGATCATAGTACCAGCACCTTCATCCGTCAGTATTTCAAGAAGCAACGAGTGTTCCAGCCTTCCATCGATAATACTAGCAGTCCGAACCCCTTGAGCCAAAGACCTAACGCAGCAATTAACTTTCGGAATCATCCCACCAGCAACTTTCCCTTCATCAATCATCTTCTTCACCCCCTTGATATCAATCTCTTTCACCAAGCTCCCGGGATCATTCCGGTCCTCAAGAATCCCAGCCACATCAGTCAACAGAATCAACTTCTCCGCCCCCAATGCCGCCGCCAGCTCACCCGCTGCCGTGTCAGCGTTTATATTATAAGGCTAGCCCACACTATCTGCTGCCACCAGTGGCGGAGGTATGTAGGGGCAATTGCCCCCCCTTGACTTTTTTTTTTTTTTTAAATAAAGCAGAACGACGTCGTTTTGTATTGAATATAAATATAAATATAAATATAAACCTAAACCAGTACGAAAAAGAAAAAAAAAGGCAGGAGCGAACTTAGGAGCGAACTTCAGCCAGACGACGCCGACAGAGGGCTTCTTCAACCTAGCGATTCTCAAGCAAATTCTATTCTCTATATTCTTCCCTATTCAAATATTTAGGTAAGAACTTCATCAATGTTGATTTCTCTATTCTATTATGTTGATTTCTCAATTAGGGTTAGGATTTTTTTTGGTTTGATTTGAATTTTGGGTTTTACAACTCAATCAGATTGTTTAATCACTTTGGATTATTGAAATCAACATCACTTTTGTTTTTGTGAACAATCTCACTTTACTGATTGTGACTTGTGTTTTTTTTTTTTTTTTGTAGAATATGGAAAAATATTACAAAAGAGCTTTGTCTGAATTGTCTCCACCTGTAGCAGAGGGTGAAAGGTTGAAATAAAGTCGTGTAGAATATGGAAAAATACTACAATGTATTTTTGCTGCTAACAATTTTTCATTTTGCTTTGTGATTTGAATGACTGCAGGATGGTTGTTATTACTACTAAAAGCTATAGGTGGAGTAGACTTTTGCATTGAAGATGCTGGAAACGATATGCAAATGGTATCTTCGAAAGTGCAGGTAAGTACTAATGCATATATAGGAGTACACCAAAAAAAAAAAAAATCGGGGGCAGCCCCGTTCATTAGTCTTGCCCCCCCTTCCTCAAATTCCTAGCTCCGCCACTGGCTGCCACTGATGCAATAACGGGTATGTGATAGTTATCAATAAGGGGACGGATCCAGAGGGGTCCACGTTAGCAATGTCACCTACAAAACCGAGCTTGTCGGAGTTGGGTGAGGGGCGGGCGGTGAGGAGACGGCCGTCGATCCCGGATAATCCAACGGCTGTGGCTCCTGCTTTGTTAATCAGGGCTACGAGTTTCTTGTTGACTTTTCCGACTAATACCATTGACACAACCTCCATTGTCGGTGCATCGGTTACTCGAAGCCCGTCGACAAAAACGGCCTCATGGCCTAGGAGTTTAAGCCAGTGGTTAATCTCGGGCCCACCACCATGGACAAAGACTATGCGGAGGCCCACACAAGAGAGGAGGACAAGATCTGCTATGACAGAGGCTTGGAGTGACTCCGATTTCATGGCTGCACCTCCATACTTCACAACAATGGTCTTGCCCCGGAATTTCTGGATGAACGGTAGTGCTTCGGAGAGAATCTTGACTCGGGTTTTGGCTGGGGTTGAATGTGTTTCTTCTTGTAACGGTTGCAGGGACGATTTTAGGCTTGTGGCTAGAAATAGTTTGGTGTTGCTATTATTCAAGGGTTTTGAGATTGTCCTAGTTGAGATGTTGCATGGAAAGGTGAGCTTGGAGTTTGGGAATGTTTGGGGTTTCTGGAGAGGGGAGGAGAGAGGGAGGGTCTTGGCTGCAACATCTCTCCCTCCTTGTTAATAGTTTCAACTGAGCTATTTGTCTGATTAAATAAACAATACTTTACTACACCTGCAAAGATAAAACACCAATATGTATAAGAGTGCAATTGAGGCAATCAAAAAACATTTACATCCTGAATACAGAATTATGAAAGATAATCATAGAGAAATCTTTCATTGAAGCTTAATAATAAGCGCTTTTCACATATAAATTGACGCAAGTAGCTCAACAATATATGCTAACGATCTTCTTTTCTTCGAATACTAAAGTATAGATACGTAAGATGGTCCTACTTCCTTAAGGAGGAGTCTGGAAGTACCTAACAAAGGCAACCCACAGTAATAATCTAGCTATCTAATCTCAGTTCTGACATCAACTTCGGTTTATAAAAAAGTTACTTGCTCTTATCTTTCTTTTGATGTAACTGGTCTCATAAAGTACTTATCATTTTGAAATCCCATGGCTCTATATAAAAATAAAAATTGAGTGATCAACTGAAAGAGCCCAATGCAGACGAGATGAGATCCTCTGTACCACAATCTGTGTACCACTTGTGTACCACAAGTGATCTGACGGCTATGCATTATTTGTGATATTATAATTATCTCAATCTTAATAAAATATAGCCATTAGATCACTTGTGGTACACAATGGTACACAAAAAGCGGTACAGGGGATTTCCTCTCAATGCAGAACAGCTAGAAAAATAGAGAAAGCGTAGCCGTATTCAAATGGAGATAAGAGCATAGCCAAAAGCATCATCCAACACCAGAAGCTGCTCAACTTATAATCAGACCTATGCCAGTAACGTGTCCCAAAACTCAAAAGTCCAATGAAAATGATCCAAAAGCTTCGCCAATCAGCCTCTCAAAATCATGACAAAACAGATATGGGATGCAAACCTCAACCTAAAGCTGTCAACAATCAGGAGGAAAAAAAAAAAACAGTCCCCAACAACAAAAAATAGTCGACCATCAAAAGCTTAAAACAATTTACGAACTTGACAACAAAAGGAATTAATCAAGAGATTATAAATAATAAAGAAGTTCAAAGCATTCAAATTGGTCGTATATATAAGCAAGTTTCAGTCAAATTATAGTACTGCATCTGCATTGCCCTCAAATGTACATTCAACCGGAACGAATAACAGAGGAAGAAATCAGACTGTTGCATACCAAATTAGCACTTTAATCACTCAACCTCCCTTGGTTGGTTAATCGGCAATTGACCACAATCAATTAGTCAATCTAAACTAATCCAATTTCAACACGAGTTAAATACCTAATTCGTCCTTAAACTATTTAAGTTTTTACCTTTCCGTCACTAAACAATTTTTTTTTACCTTTTCATCCTTGACCTTCGTGTTTGAGGATTATGACGTCCTTCCGTCAATTAGCCGTTCAAATATCCGTTAAATCCATCCTATGTGGCAAATGAGTGCAGACATGGACATTGACTAAGCAAATATTTGACTTTGACCTAACACGGACCGAGCACGTGACGAGAAGGGTCCGCATGACTCGCTCGTGTTTTTACTGGGTGGGTGATTTCCCACCAAATACAACAATTAATCCCTAAATATCTCATTTTCCCTAAATCGAATCTACAGAGCAGTGCAGCGACGGTGGGAATTCTTGAAGAAACGAAAGAAATTGAAGGAGTTCGTGCTGGAACGAGGTAGCAGAGGTTGCTTCAAGTAAGTTTTCTTCTATCTAACCTTGATAATTTGGTTGAGGTAAAATTTGCGAGTATGATAATTAGGGTTTTGTTTTAAATGCAGTATGAATGGTGATGATGATTATTCATTTCTTAGTGATGATTCTTCTGGTGGCGATGATCCTAATGTTATTGAGGATCCATGTGTTGATGATAATCATTATGGGTTTGAGAGTAAAAAAGCAAAATTTTTACGTACCAACTGAAGATCAAGTCATAGGTTTAGTAATACATAACCAGGGTGAAATTGAAAAAGAACCTAACTGTAGGTATGTTGGAGGTGTAGTATCTAGGATAGAAAAGGTGGATCCAGATTGGATTGGTTATACTGAGTTGTGAAAAGATGTTAATAACTTGGGTTATATGTGTGGTGATAGCTTATATTATCACAAACCTGGTTTATCTGAACATTTCGGGTTGTATTTAATTACGTGTGATGATGACATTATTGAGGCTTGTGAAATTGGGAAAAATTGTGGAGAAGTACACATTTATGTGAAGCATGTCATCGATGAAGCTATCTTGAGCCAAGAAGAACCAGATATAATGTGTTTGACATATCCATCAGGGACACAAAATGATGATAATGGATCCTGTTGGGTATGCTTATCACTTAACCCTCCTATATTTGTTAGAATTGATTGATACCATCACCTATGAGTATTTTTATGGACTTTAGGACCTCATGTAAAGAAGTTTATAACTTCAATTTTTAGCCAAGTCCTTTTTATAGTATAGGCTTAGATTATAGGACTTGAAGCTATGAAGGATCGAAGATTTCCTAAGCAGGATTCATTTAACTGCGCAGGATGTTCTCTGCGCAGGTCGCCACTGCGCATAGATATCTTGCGCAGCTTTTGACCATGCTCAGTTTTCAAGGTCTTATTCCCTAAACTCTGAATAGATATTTTAGTGACCAAGCATGGTGCGCATGCTGCCCATGCGCAGCATTCATACGCGCCGGTAATGCGCATGCCTTTGTGCGCGGACACTCAACCTTGGTCAAATTCTTCATCTCCTGATCTCATATTCTAGAAGCTTGGAAAGCGAAAAGACAAGCTACGCTTTTTGGATTGAGTCAGAGTGCTGAGGTGTGCACAAACGACAAAATAAGCACACTCAGCAAAACCATTGGTGGAGACACGCTTCAAAGAAATATTTCAAGTGAAGACAGCTGTCAACCTTCGAGAAGAAGATTTGAATTTGGTCTTCATGCTCAGTCTTCAACGGGTACAAAGGACACCTGCGCACCAATCACATTATGCCAGCTCATTGTCCTTGCTCTGTCTCCAACGGCTATAAAGGGCACCTGCGCGCCAATCATACTGTGCCAGCACATCGTCTTTGCTCAGAGCTCCAACGGCTAGTTTCTTTGAAGCTCAGCTATAAATAGCCTGCTCATTCCCATTTCCAAGTTTCTTAAGCTTGCATGCTTCAAGAGCTCGAGTTTCATGCTTCATTGAGAAACCTTGAAGATCTGAAGAATGCTGCTTAATATTTCCAGATTCCTTAGAACAGCCTTCAAGATCTTCAAACCTTCAAACTCCTGCTCAAATCTCAAAGCCCTATATCACCAGAATTCTTGGTGCTCTTCATCTTTCATATTCATAGAGCCCAGAATTTCTGTCACACACACACCTCTTGAAGCTTTGATCATTTTGATCTAACTTCTTGAGATACACCGGTTTAGTCTAGGATTTGTTCTTCATAGATAATAGATCTTGAGTTAGTATTGAGCTCAAATGTTGTAATTTGTAATACTCACTCATATTATAAGATCTCCATTAGAAATCCAAGACTAACCATCTTGGTAGAGGATGTAGATCTTTCATCGATCGAACCTCTCCAAATAGCGTGTTCATTATATTTACTGCATATTTCCTGCTTAACTATTTATGAACTGCTTTGTTTGATCTTTCAAATTGCTACCCTTTGCTGTTGTAATTGTTATTGCTCATTTGCCTTAGAACCATTTTTGCGCCACTCTTTAGCCTCAAACTTAGCGCATGCGTTTTTATCTCTGCGCAGTATACCCTGCGCAGAGCTGCTTTAAATTTCCGCTGTGCATTTCACACTCTTGCTGCGAGCTATACTTAGCCCAAATAAGAGTTGTGCGCATTTGCCATTGATTTGCAAAAGGGTTTGAAAAGAATTTTAAAAACGCTATTCAACCCCCCCCCCCTCTCTAGCATTTTTCACACCCTTGTTGCCCCTTTGGGACCAACAAGTGGTATCAGAGCGAACACCTTCATAAAACATGTTTCTGTCTTTCAAGCTTAACAGCTTGGGTGCCGATTCAATATGGCTTCAAAATCTTGGGCAATGGCTAACTTTTCACATGTTCCTGCGCCTGCTCAAATCTCAGATCAAATTCAGACAGTTCTCCAAACTTCGTGGATCCTCAAGCAAACCTCCTATTCTCTCTCATATAGACTCAAAGAAAGATGACTTGGTCTGCTACAACTGCAGAAAGCCAGGAAATTTTGCTTCAAAATGCCTACTCCAAAATTTGAGTACGAGGAAAAGCAACCCTGCGCACAAAGCATCTAAGCAGTGCGGAATGGCTGCTGAAGAAAACTGCGCAGAAAAGGAGCTGACTTGGAGACTGACACTGAAGACAACGATGCTGACTCTGAGGATGGACTGATCTGCTTAGTGGCAAATGCTGACAACGATTCAGAAGCTGTTTCTGAAATGAAACCTGAGCATGCGCCAAGGACAATCAAAGAAAGGTCCCTTCACTCTAGTGGAAATGGGACACCTTCACCAAGCAGACAGAATGGCAAGTACCTATTTGCCAGAGCTAACCTGACAAAGCTGCATCATCACCAACTCCGCAGCCGCGCAAGGAATCTCTTAAAGTGCCTGCTGATCTTAAATATAACTCTGTTGTAGAGCGCAGGTCAATGTTTCAACAAGCAGAAAAGATCTTCTACTTCACTGTGCACTCTCAAGCTCAGTTGGTATCGACAGTAGATTCTAGACACGACTGGAGATGTCAACACTCTTAAAGATGTGCATGAAGAAAGAGATCACTCAGTAACATATGGTGACAACAACAAAGGGCACATAATTGGATTTGGACTAATCATAAAAGATAGTCTCAAGCACAACCTGCTTTCCATATCACAATTATGCGATAAAGGTCTGGAATGCCATTTCACTTCAACGCACTGCTATATTAAGAATGGCGTTTCTAGACTAACTTTGCTCATAAAGACTCGTAAGACCAATTTTTATATTATTGATCTTACCGCTATAATTTCTATTACTAATCCTTGTTTTGTAGCAAAGAACATAAGTGAATGCAGCTAGCAATGGTATAAGCACCATGCCTGCTTAGTAAGCAGCCTGAGCAGTCTTCCTCCAGCAAGATTGCTCCAATGTCGAAACGCTTACAACCGCTTCACCTCATGTGCTTGGACCGCTCACTAACGCGAGCATTGGACCAACTTGTGGTATCTCAATGATATCCTGGCTGCTCTCCTTTGAAATCTCCAAACACAGAAGACATCGTTAGAGTTCGATACTTCAACGGAACAGAATTTATGAACAACGATGTCGCTCAATATTGTGAGAACCAACAAGAACCAACAAATGGTATTCTTCAAAATTTCTCTGCTGCTGGAGTTACCCAACAAAATGGCGTTGTGGAAAGAATCGCTCGTTGATTGAGGATGGATAGACAATGATAGTAGAAGCAGAACTTCTAATGTATTTCTGTGAAGAAGCTGTCAACGGTGCATGCTTTACTCAGAATAAGATACCTCATCAACAAAGCCTACATCAATACTCCATACGATCTATAGAGAGAAAGAGCGCCCAACATTGCTTTCTTCAAGCTCTTTGGCTGCAAACGCTATATCCTCTACAACGGCAGAGCATAGAGGTAAATTCGATGCCAAAGCAGATGAAGGTATTCTCGTTGGGTATGCCAATCATTCTATAAGCTTTTCGTGATTATAATAGAATAAATCTCTAGTTATTATAGTATCTGTACATGTTACATTTGACGTACATTCTCTCCTTGAGCCATATTTGTCTCCAAATGATTCTGATGCTTCTGCTGAGTTTTTTAGACAGGTGCGCAGCAACACTATTCCTGCGCAGAATGTAGATCAAGCAGAATCAGAATCAATCCATCTCATGTGCATACTTCAGATGCTGCGCAAGAAAGTAATTACTACTGATGCGCAGATGCCTTATTCCGCGCATGATGTTTTACCGCTTCAGCAAATGACACTTGAAGATTCTGATACTGAAGCAAATGAAATACCCATTGATCTTCGTATTCCTATCATCTAAATGTAGGGGTTCGCACATCGAGAGCATCAAACTTTGTGGTGTAGCATTCGTTTATCTCTCATGTCGGATCAAAGAAGATTGATAGAGTGCTCCATGTTTTAAGCTGGATCGATGCTATGCAAGAAGTGCAAGAAAAGCTCATCCAATATTAAGCGCTTCAATGGGTGTTCGGAAACAAGATGGATGAGAATGGAAGCATCACAGAATCAAAGCAAGGTTGGTTGCTCAAATCTATAGGCCAGAGGAAGGAATCCTCTACGATGAAACATTTGTGCCTATAGCAAGACTTGAAGCTATCGGAATTTGTTAGCTTATGCCTCTCATAAATCAAATGGATATGGAGTGCATTTCTCAACGGTGAATTCCAAGAGACGGTCAATGTAGCTCAACCTCCTGGGTTTGAAGACGACAAATTTCCAAATCGTGTTCAAACTCCAGAAAGCTTTGTATGGACTTCATCAAGCTCCAAGAGCATGGTACGATACTCTTTGAAAACTCCTACTAGGGAAAAGCTTAGAGCGCGGTAAAATAGATACAACTCTTTTTATTGCTAAGTATAATGATCATTCTTTACTCGTTCAAATCTATGTTGATGATATTATATTTGGTTCTACTCATGAGTTACTTTGTAAGCGCTTTGAAAAGCAAATGAAAAGCAAACTTGAGACGAGCATGATGGGAGAAATCACCTTCCTCGGGCTTCAAATTAAGCAATTGAATGATGGCATCTTCATCACATCAAGCAAAGTACACAAGGGACTTGATCAAGATGTCTGGGCATGAAAATGCTAAAGCATACGACACTCCAATGGCCACTAGCAACAAACTTAACAGACTTAAAAGGTAAATTGATAAGACTATATCGAGGTATGATTGACTCTCCTTTATCTTCTGCTAGTTGGCCAAGATATGTTGTCTGGATCTATGCGCACTATCATGCTAATTCTTCAAAAGCGCACATAACTGCTATAAAATGTATTAGATATATTTTTGGCTCTGTTAACCTTGGACTTTGGTACACCAAAGATTCGAATTTCGATTTGCTAGGTTTTTCAGATGCGGACTACGCAGCATGCACCATTGACAGGAAGAGCACAAGTGGAACATGTCATTTCCTTAGAAATCGACTTGTAGCATGGGCGAGCAAGAAACAAGCTGCTGTGTCCTTCTCCACTACAGAAGCAGAATATATTGCTGCTGGAAGCTGCTGCTACCAAATCTTATGGATGAAGCAACAACATGTGGACTATGGGATTCATGAAGAGAATTGTCCAATTCTCTGCGATAATATGTCCACCATAGCAGTTTCCAATCCTGCCAAGCACTAATACCAAGCTCATCAATATCTAATATCATCTCCTCAAGAATTAACAAGTGGTCTCTTGAAACAAGAAATGGGTATGCTTAATCTTAGCTAACTTGTCCATATAATTTATTTATACTAATGTATTTGCTTGATAAGTGTGCAAAATAGGTTAAGTTTCATGCGCCCTGCGCAACACCTGCGCAACAAATGTCTGCGCATGAAACAACAGTTCTGAGATTTATAGAATCTCTGCGCTATCAATGCGCTGCGCATGACTATCCATGCGCAAATCATCGTGGATCGCAGGTAAGTGTTCTATTCATTAGTTTTTACACATAGGTCCTTGACTGAAAAGTCAACGCTTAGTCATAGGGTACTTGTGTAATTTAAATTTTCCCGCGCCTTTATTTTTTTGAATTTTCTTGGGAAATTACCTTTTTACCCCTGCGCATGTCCCATTGTCATTTAATGCAAACTGCGATTAATGACAGCGCACCTTGCGAATGTCTGCTCACCATTTAATGAGGAAGGTGATGCGACAGCCGTCAGCCTCTCTTCGCTGATACACGCGCGCGCAAAGACTGCGCACACGCGTCCCCCATTCGGCCACGTCACCCTGCTAACGTGCGCACGTCCTTTTACTGACTCATCATTTATGAGGAAGTTGACTCGACAGTGACCTGCTTAGAACTACTCACCCGCGCGCATAGGCCTACACACGCGCATTCCCTATGATGACACGTGGCATTGCTATCCTGCGCCTCTGCACTTTTTCTCAAATATTTCCCCGCTATCGTGCGCCTAACCTCTCTATCCTCCTTCCCTACTTAAACTGTTTCTCTCTCTACTTCTCTCTACTCCAATTATCTCTCTCTCTCTCTCTCTCTCTCTAACCTCTGCTCTAAACCTTCATTTTTCGTCTCCTGTTCTTTATCTTCAACCTCATTTTTTTTCTCCTCAAACCATTTCAATGGCGCCTAAGAAAACCAAAACTCAACAACCCGAAATCATCATCTCCGACTCTTCTTCTCACTCCAATCCTGGGAACTCTCAGAACGAAGAAGAAGAACTAGAACAACAATAGGGCATCCCACCGTCAATGACATGGTATGTTTCACTATAACTCCTTACTTTTCGCCATTGTTGCTCTTGGAGGTCTCAAAACTCCCTTTTTTGATTTCTCCCTTAATTGTTAATCATTTGTGAAATCGTTGGTTGTTATGTGTTCGTATTAACCTGATCTACTCCTTCATGTATTTTATTTCATGATCAATGGTCGTTACAGGTGTTTTTCGTCAATATCTGAGCTTTGTAACTTCCATGGCAGACGAACTGTTTTTCTTGATTTCTGGGTTTATTATTCAACTGTTGACTTTATGCTTTATATAGTTGAAATCGTCTGGTCAACGCGGTCATTTTGATATGCATTTTGTTGAATTTTGTCAACTTTTGTTTTTCGGTGTTCTTAGGTGTTCTTCATGTTCTTGAATATTCTTCCTTGTTTTTCACATTTTTTTTAATATTTTATTTGAACAGTTGATATATCCCTAAGTATTTGTGTTCTGCTCATAGTTTTCTGCGCATATAGTTTTATCTAATTTTCTGCGCACACTTCTTTACAAGTATTTATTCTCTCTGCGCATGATCCCTTACTTTCTGCGTATGCATTCTTATTTTATGCGCATCCATTTCATATTTTGCTTATCATGGAACTTGTGTGCCAAGGTATATCTGCATTATTTGCAAATGCGCACAGCTCCATGTGCAATAGGTTGTTTAATTCTATCCATTGTTTTACGCAGGGATACATTTACTTCATACCTGGTTGGGAACTAATTCAGGCAGATCTTTCTCTAGACGCAGTTGGACGTCGTCTGCTGCACCATCTCAGTTCCTCTGGCATTCTTCCGTTATTAACTCTTAATCAATCCTTCATAGTGCCTGCGCTAGTAGATGAATTCTTCAAGACAGCAAAAGTTGTCCCGGCACAACTTGAAGGAAAGCCAACGGAATTCATCATGGCCACTGTACATCACAGTGATGTAATGGTTCATCCTAACCACATTTGCAGTCTCCTAAACTTCAACGTTGATAATACTTCAGTCAACTATGATGGGGTTCATCAAAATGCACTTGCATAGAAGCTTATTGGCATTCCTTCTCTAAACAAGAAGTGGCCAATGCATAACAGAAAAGAATTTGGTGAGGCGATGTATCACCTGTGCACCATCATTGGAGATTCTCTCAACTGAAAGAATGGGAATAATGGGCATTTCATCTCAAAGCAGTGGGAATACTGCGTAGCCATCTTCAACGAAGTTCAACCCGACTGGCCGCAGATTATTTACAATGAGATTGTGAAGGGAATGACCAGCTATGACAAGATGCTGAATGCAGGGAAGACTAAATACCGAACTCACTGCAGATTGCTAACTAAACTCTTATTGACTTATGGCGAACTGGCCACCTATGTTGAAGAACAGTCAATCAAGAAGCAGTCTTGTGACGCAAAGTACTACTCCAGAGTGCATCTCCAGAATTTGCGCAGTGAGATCGGTAACACTGAATACTATGAAATTTGGCTGTCTGATTCTGCTCCCAACAAGGAACCTTGGATAGGCCCAATACCTGTGGCCAAGTCCAAAAAGAGTGCAGGTAGATCTCTACCTGATGCTGCGCAAGAAGCCTCAGAAGATGCGTATAAACGCAAGGGGAAGGGCATTGCTATGCCCAGTGGCAAAAAGATCAAGGACATTCTTTGGTTCAATCCACCAAAGGGATTTCATTCAAAGAGGCAGATCCTACCAAGCAAACTAGCTCCTGCTCCCTCAAAGCCAACCACAATGAAGCGTAAGGCTGATTTTCGTGGTGATTCAGATGATGCTGCAGTTCAGGGGAAGCAAAGGCACGAAGCTACTCAAGAAGCTGTCCCTAGTGCTGATATCACACATGTTTCTTCTGTCTAAAGCAGAAGGTGCGCCGCAGCGCAAAAGGATTAAAGAAGCGCCGCACTCATTCTGAAGCCTCTGACAGCAGTGATCTTTCTCCAGTTAAACCTTCATCTACAGCTCCTGAGATTCCTATTTCCTCTTCAAATGAGCTGCGCCAGATCGTGCAAGCCTTGCATTCTGTTCAAGCGAATCAAGTCGCTACGCAGTTGCAGCTGAATCAACTCCTTACTGCTCAAACTGCTTTGCTGTACCGTCTAGATGTGCAGCGTTTGGAGATTGATACCATTAAGAGGGAGAAAGCGAAGGAGGAAGCAAAGGCAAAGGCAAGTGCAAAGGAGAGCACGGAGAGTGCTAGGACGGAGAGTGCTAAGAGTGCAAAGGCAAGTTCATCTGATCATCTCTCTGAGCCTGCGCAAGAAAAGGCGCAAGAACAAGTTCCTATAACTTTGGATCAACTTATCCTGGACTCCCTGAGAACCATCAGTGCCCAGCTCGAAAATGTCAGCGCACTACTCAATAATGTGTACACCTTTGGAGCGATTGATGGTGGATTCAGGGATATACTGAAAGAGCTAAAGAAAACCCTCGCAGATGGGTTACTTAAAGGATTTGATGATCTTCAAGCTCAGATGGAGAGGATTGGACAAGGAAGCTCTGCGCATGGAAGTGAGATTAATATTGAAGAAGTGCGTAAATGCATTACTAAGTCAATGACAGATTTTTCTTCTGCGTTCAACGCCAAGATGGAATACGCAATGCTAGATATTCAAGACAGTGTCAACACTCAGCGCCTTCATACCGACACAAGACTGGAAGCTACGCAGACTGCCATCCAGACGGACTGCAGAGCAAAGTTCAGAGAGCTGGTTGATGATAATGCTGATATGCGCAGAGGCATGAACACTTTCGTTGGCAAAGCTGTTGAATTCCAGGACAAGTTTCAAGATTTAAAGGTGGAACTCATGAACAAGTTCAACAGCCTCCAGAACGAGCTGCGTGAAGCCCTTTTCCGCATCAGAATAGACTAGGCTTCCTTTGTAAGTATTTTGCTACTTTTTGAGATCTTTTGTTCTCGTTGCGCATAGTATGTTTTATGCTTTTATTTCGTGCGCTTTTGTTTTTGTGCGCACTCTTTTGTTTTTCCTCTTTAAATCTTGTACTCTGTAACTGATAATCCTTCAAGTTTTAATGAGAAGAATGCATCATTATGCTTTCACAAAACCCTGTTCAATTCAAACCATTCGTTTGTGGAACATTGAATGCATTATTACTTAAACTCATGCGCATAATCTTTACTGCTCATGTTTTCTACGCATGATGTTTAA
Organism: Campanula takesimana; assembly: GCA_026119855.1. Classification (NCBI taxonomy): domain Eukaryota; kingdom Viridiplantae; phylum Streptophyta; class Magnoliopsida; order Asterales; family Campanulaceae; genus Campanula; species Campanula takesimana. The sequence continues at coordinate 331,725 of JAOWBW010000568.1, read as the reverse complement.
ACATTCAGTTTAAACGCATACTTAAAACTACATCTCATATTATTTGTATGCGCTGGATGATATTTCTATCTTTCCTATCTTGTAAGTTTTAATCTTTTGGATAGATTAGAAATCTATAGCATAGGCTAGTGTGTGCGTTGACTTGAGGCATGATTTACCATTTTCATTTTTATGAACATGTTATTATCAAGTACAATGGATTGCCTTTGCTATAGTAGGTAATGTCATCAATCATTTAGGGGGAGATTGTTGGGTATGCTTATCACTTAACCCTCCTACATTTGTTAGAATTGATTGATACCATCACCTATGAGTATTTTTATGGACTTTAGGACCTCATGTAAAGAAGTTTATAACTTCAATTTTTAGCCAAGTCCTTTTTATAGTATAGGCTTAGATTATAGGACTTGAAGCTATGAAGGATCGAAGATTTCCTAAGCAGGATTCATTTCACTACGCAGGATGTTCTCTGCGGAGGTCGCCACTGCGCATAGATATCTTGCGCAGCTTTTGACCCTGCTCAGTTTTAAAGATCTTATTCCCTAAACTCTGAAGAGATCTTTTAGTGACCAAGCATGGTGCGCATGCTTCCCATGCGCCGGCAATGCGCATGCCTTTGTGCGCGGACACTCAACCTTGGTCAAATTCCTCATCTCCCGATCTCATATTCTAGAAGCTTGGAAAGCGACAAGACAAGCTACGCTTTTTGGATTGAGTCAGAGTGCTGAGGTGTGCACAAACGATAAAATAAGCACACTCAGCAAAACCATTGGTGGAGACACGCTTCAAAGAAATATTTCAAGTGAAGACAGCTGTCAACCTTCTAGAAGAAGATTTGAATTTGGTCTTCATGCTCAGTCTTCAATGGGTACAAAGGACACCTGCGCACCAATCATATTATGCCAGCTCATTGTCCTTGCTCTGTCTCCAACGGCTATAAAGGACACCTGCGCGCCAATCATACTATGCTAGCACATCGTCCTTGCTCAAAGCTCCAACGGCTAGTTTCTTTGAAGCTCAGCTATAAATAGCCTACTCATTCCCATTTCCAAGTTTCTTAAGCTTGCATGCTTCAAGAGCTCGAGTTTCATGCTTCATTGAGAAACCTTGAAGATCTGAAGACTGCTGCTCAATATTTCCAGATTCCATAGAACAGCCTTCAAGATCTTCAAACCTTCAAACTCCTGCTCAAATCGCAAAGCCCTATATCACCAGAATTCTTGGTGCTCTTCATCTTTCATATTCATAGAGCCCAGAATTTCTGTCACACACACACCTCTTGAAGCTTTGATCATTTTGATCTAACTTCTTGAGATACACCGGTTTAGTCTAGGATTTGTTCTTCATAGATAATAGATCTTGAGTTAGTATTGAGCTCAAATGTTGTAATTTGTAATACTCACTCATATTATAAGATCTCCATTAGAAATCCAAGACTAACCATCTTGGTAGAGGATGTAGATCTTTCATCGATCGAACCTCTCCAAATAGCGTGTTCATTATATTACTGCATATTTCCTGCTTAACTATTTATGAACTGCTTTGTTTGATCTTTCAGATTGCTACACTTTGTTGTTGTAATTGTTATTGCTCATTTGCCTTAGAACCATTTTTGCGCCACTCTTTAGCCTCAAACTTAGCGCGTGCGTTTTTATCTCTGCGCAGTATACCCTGCGCAGAGCTGCTTTAAATTCCCGCTGTGCATTTCACACTCTTGCTGCGAGCTATACTTAGCCAAAATAAGAGTTGTGCACATTTGCCATTGATTTGCAAAAGGGTTTGAAAAGAATTTTAAAAACACTATTCACCCCCCCTCCTTTAGCATTTTTCACACCCTTGTTGCCCCTTTGGGACCAACAGATCCAATGTTAAACAGTCTGTGTGAATGATAAAGGCTTGGGTGCTGATGATCAATGGTGGGTTGATAATGAATATGTGTTTCAAAACCTTGAATCTCAGTGTCAGTCTAGGAAAGATAAAGACTTGGGTGGTGATAACAATGATGGGTATGTGGATGATGGGTATGAGAGTAATGACAGTCTTAGAGATGTTGAGGCCTTGACTGATGATGAAGAATACCTATCCAATAGGTTTAGAGCTGAACAAACCAAGAGAAAAAGGGCCAAGAAAAATGTTGTAAGGGCTGATAATGAAGATGGGGCTGATGGGAATGCAAGGGCTGATAATAGAGATGGTGGTGACGGGAATGTAAGGGATGATAATGAAGATGGTGGTGACGAGAATGCAAGGGCTGATTTCCAAAATGAAGGAGTAAATCAGGGAAGTGGTGGGAATCCTATAAATGAAGGAGATGCTTATTACTTTGATTTGGGGGATGGGTTCAAGAAATGGAAATGTCCTGATGATGATGCTGTCAAATCTGACTCTGATATTGATCCTCGTAGTAGCAGTGATGATAAACAAAGGATCCAAGCAAGATGCACAGGATGTCCTTGGTCTCTGTGGGCTAGCTATGAAGGAAAGGAGGCCACCTTTAAGATCAAGTCCTATCAAAAGAACCATACTTGTCTGCCAAGACTAGCCTTAGAACTATAAACTCTAAATTGTTAGCGAAGATCTTGGGTGAGAAAATTAGGGAGAATCCATTCATGAAGTTGATTGATATACAGAACATGGTGAAAAGAGATGTTGGTAAGGATGTTAATCTGAAACTATGTTTCAAAACAAAAGAGAGGGCTTTAAATGAGGTGATACAGTCATTGAAGGAGCATTATGCCAAACTGTGGAACTATGTGTATGAGCTGAGAAGATCAAATCCAGGGAGTACTATTGTTTTGAAGGGGACTGGTGATGAATGGTGTGGACCTCTAGAATTCAGAAGATTCTACATATGTTTTGATGCTGTTAAAAGGGGGTTTATTAATGGGTGCAGAAAGTTTGTGGTGTTTGATGGCTGTTTCTTGAAGACTTGGATAAAGGGTAAACTATTAGTTGCAATGGGAAAAGATGCAAATAACCAGATGTTTCCTATAGCATGGGCAATAGTAGAGAAGGAAGATCAACATACATGGGGTTGGTTTCTTAATCTGCTTGGAAAAGATATTGACATGGGAAATGGAGCTGGGTGGACCATTATGTCTGACCAACAAAAGGTACACAAACACTATATTGTGTAATAATGAGATTTTGTATGTAAACTTTGTATTCCCATTTATTGTGCTATAATTGACTTGTTAATCTAAAACTATCTTGTACAGGGTTTGGAACGTGCTGTGAAGGTATCTGTTTCCTGAAATTTTCACCGAAATTGTGCAAGGCACATTTATGCCAATTTCAGGAAAATAGGGTTTACTGGTGTCAACTACAGAAGATATTTTTGGGCCGCTGCAAAATCAACAACATAAGATGGATTTGTGAAGAACATGGAGAAGATAAAAGCCTTGTCTGAACAGGGGTACAAGCATTTGATGGACAGGGATCCATCAAGATGGTGTAAGGCCTTTTTCCCTGTTGACTGCACTTGTGATTCAGTTGATAATAATATATGTGAGAGCTTTAATTTTTGGATTATAGAGGCGAGATAAAAAAACCTGTGATTAGTATGCTAGAAGCTATTCGGAACAAGTTATGGCCATGATGAGGGATAGGAGAGATTATATGAGAAAAAGATTGGCTGTTGGTATGAGATTTGGGCATAGAGTGTTGGCTACTTAGGTGATTCACTGACCAATTCAAGGGAATGTACTGCAATATGGAATGGGGATTCACAGTTTGAGATTGGGGTTCTAGAGGTGGGACAATAGTTGACCTTAATGCTTGGACTTGCACTTGTAGGGTATGGAACTAACTGGGATTCCATGTTGCCACGCTGTATCTGCCATTGCTATATGATGAGAGAGGAGCCAGAAAGCTACATATATGGGTGCTTAAGTGGTGATACTTACTTCAAGTGTTATGAACACATGTTGAAACCATTGAATGGTATACACTTTTGGCCCCGGACTGATAAACCTGTATTGTTGCCACCACCACCAAGGGTTGTGAAGGGGAGACCAAAATGGATGAGAAGGAAGGATGCACTTGAAGATGGAAAAGGGAAAAGCAACGTCTGCTGATCCAGAAGCTCAACCGGATGTGGAAGTGGATCCATATAAGCAAGTCAAAAAAATCAAAAAGGGAATCAAATGACTTGTAGGATATGCAGAAAAGAGGGGCATAACATAAGGAAATGCCCAGATAGGCCTACAGATGAAGCTCCAAATGCCAATCCTATGCCTCCAAGGAAAGAGAAACAACCTGTAAGTAATACTTACTCTTATACAATGTTAGTTTATTAGAAGATGATGTTGGGTGATAAAAAGTTGTCTCATACAGGTTAGAAAGAAAAAACTTCTCTGATCTGGATCTACAGCCATGGGAGGGAGAAGAAATGTTGTATTCAATTTCTTGACTTTTGCTTTATGTCATAGAATATGTACTTAGCTTTATCAATGACTGATGGCTTTGTTTTTATTTGTTTCTTTTTTTTTTTATTTGCAGGACAATGAGTCAACAAGCCATGCTGCTGGTACAAACCAAAATTCTAGGACAGCTCAATGTTGGGCAAGTTTTTGATAAAGAAATTATGGTTTGGTCCCACCCATGTGATAGTAGTAATAAAAAATTGCAACCTTTTCATTTCTTTTTTATTATATGTGCAGACAAAGCCCACAACAAGAGCTTTTAACTCATCATTCAACAAGGGGGGAAGGACTTACATTACACCTGTATCATTGCAACAACAATCCAAAACCAAGAAAAGGAGTAAGGCTTAGTAGTTTGGTGTTTATTAATGGGTTTTGTTCTTATGTGTTCAAACAATTGTTCTGGTCATCTTTTGGTTGTTGGTGAACATTTATTGTCACTTTTTGGATATGTGGTTGTTTGAATATTTGTTGACCTTTTATGTTTTTTTTTTGGTAAAAATTGATGTTGGTGATTCACTGTTTTAGTTTAGAAGTTATTGTAGACATTTTTGGGTTTTGAAATGTAATGGCCTAACTTCCATTATTATTTGTTGATGTTCATTCTCAGTTGTTTTTTTTTAGATAACATTCTCAGTTGTTGTATTCCCCCTTTTATGATGTCCATATATTTTTTTTTCATATGGTTTTAGGAAGCAAAACAATAAGAACCATTGTTGAAGACATAAGAACAATTGTTTGATTTGGGACATCAATGTTTCATTACAACCAAGGCCAAAACCAACAAAGTTACAAGTGAAATACAAAAGCACATCACAAGCATCATCTTCATTCCAGCAACATGATTATTCAATCCTTGCAATCCAAGATGCAGTGTTTGAATTCCATTTTGTACACCACCTCCAAGAGCCCTAACTTCCATTATTATTTGTTGATCTTCATTCTCACTTGTTGTATTCCCCCTGAGTGCTGTCCAATTCACATCTGCATTTCTTGGTTCCCAAAACTTAAAAAGTTACAAGTTTCGCTCTCACACTTGAAGAATAACCTATGTGGATTGTTGATGGACTCGGAAATTCGCATACTTGTTTTCTTGTTGCACTTGCACCATTCATTCCTAAATTTTATGCATTCTCCATTAAATTGAGTGTTTCTTGAACGGGAAGAAGTTGAGGAATCCATTCCAGAAAACTATTTTGAGAAATCAGAGAAGGAATTAGAAACATTTATCAACAATTTACACAAACCCTAATTTTGAAATTACCATATATACGAAATCAAAGCCAAAAATTTACCAAATCAATGACGAAATTCGCAGATCATAGCTTACTTACCTTTGATTGCCGCGAACAATAAGTAAAACGCGTGCTTGGGTCTGTTCTTATTTCTCCTTTTCTCCTCAAATCCGGCTCTCAAGTGCGATATAAATGGAGAAGACGATCACGTGTTATCTGCGTGATCGTTTTTAGCCGTTGCTTGTTAGTCAATGTCCATGTCTGCACTCATTTGCCACATAGGATGGATTTAACGGATATTTGAACGACTAATTGACGGAAGGACGTCATAATCCTCAAACACGAAGGTCAAGATGAAAAGGTAAAAAAAAATTGTTTAGTGACGGAAAGGTAAAAACTTAAATAGTTTAAGGACGAATTAGGTATTTAACTCAACTCAACACCAACAATTTCAAAAAAATTGAAGCCCTAACATTTCACAGCTAAATAAAACAAAGGGGGAGGGAGACAGAATACCTTAGAGATGAGATGGGGGCGGAGACGCCTGTCAAGGAGGGAGTGAATGCCACTGATTGCCGGCGGTGTAGGAGGAGGACGACACGGTGGCGGGGAAGCTTGGTTCCTCAGTGGGTGAAAACGGGATACTTGAAGGGGCGGGTTAAACCCGTGTTGTTTTACCTTTTCTTTTT